>CATIWF010063502.1:0-131642 GCA_949630135.1 Balakata baccata
ATGTTTGGCAAATTCAATACTTTTGTTTCTTCAACTTTCCTTGTCTCCCGTAAACTTGTCCCACCATCTATCCTTTTACTTCCAGATGCACTACGAATCCCCCCTTTGGCACCTGGCTCACTTCTTCTTCAGTGGCTTCTCTGCATCTCATCAATGATTGTGAAGCTGGTGGAGTCGTCCTCATTGTCGCATTGATAAAAAGACAATTCGGCCAAATTTATTTCCAGATTTAAAATATGAAATTTAAATCACAAAACAAATTTAATTGAGATAGAGAATGTAGAAAATAATATGATTTTGCCGATTTCATTGTGACATGAACGATCTGAATATGTTTGCACTAAAAACTTCTCTTGTTTTCTGATTCAGAATGATGAAATTCTTAAATTTTATCATTTTTCTTTATTTCTATCTAATTTTATGTAGGGTGTGAGAGTCAGTAACAGAGAAATTTAGTCCACTTAATATAATAATCATAAGTCGTCTATCACATTCATATTATTATCAGACATACATTAATTATTCACATTAAATTAATTAATAAAGTATTACCTAAATAAAAAATTGATCAGGTTCTTAAGACATTTTATTTTATAATATATATTTATTTTTCAATTAATGAGCCCATAACCATAATTAGAAATAAAATATATCTAACATTCTCCCACTTGGATTAATTAATCGAAAATTTATTATAAAATACTTCTCATTCTCGCTCAATTCAATAAAATCATTGGCAAAAAATCATGGCTGAAACCACATTATTTAAGAATATGATACCTTTCATGGTCACATTTACTGATAATCCTATCAATCATAAGCACAGTATGGTAATGTGACAAACTTAGTCAATACTCACTTTGTGATCAAACTTTATGTATTAATTTTCTTGTCATTTAGTGATTTCTTATCTGAATGCAATACAAATACGCATAAGAAATCATTTATGACTTCAAATAAAATCTGTGTATATCCTAATAGTTTTATATCGTACGAATCTTTATATATCGTAAGACATACAACCAAAGTTATAAACTTTAATACCACAAGTCTTTACTTAAGAAGACACTAATCTTAAGATTTTAATTAATCAGATCTGATGTATATTACGTTATATTTTCCAATGAAAATATAACATTTAATATTTTTCCACAAAAATATAGCATCAAATATTTTCCAATGAAAATATATCCATACTGCATTGATTATCATCAATTTAACAAAGTATATTATACTAATATATAAAGTACAAACAAAATATATAGTGCAACAAGGAAAGCCTCTTACTAATCCAATGTATCAAAAATCGACTTTAGATCTATGCTAATGACATGTCTCTGAAAAATATTGGATCGAATACGCTTAGTAAAGGAATCATCTATCATATCATCTGTACCGATATGCTTTATTTCAATGTCACCCTTCTTCACTTGCACTTTTAATGTCAAATATTTGACTTCCATATACTTAGATCCAACGATATTCTTGTTGTTTTTTGCAAATAATACAGCTGATAAATTATCACAATACAATTTTATGGGTTTGTCAATGGAATCAATAATTAACATTTCTACAATGAAATTTTGTAGTCAAATAGTCTATACAGTTGCACCATAATATGCTAGGAACTCAACTTGCATTGTGGAAGACGAGATTAAGGACTGTTTAATACTTTTCTAAGATACAGTCCCACAAGCCAATGTAGAAACATAGCCTAACGCGGATTTTTTGTCATCAAAATAGCCAGTAAAATCTAAGCCAATAGAACCATCAAAATATAGCACTAACTCTTTTTTATATAGTTTCCTCTTGTTTATAAACCCCTACAATATGAATGCAACATGTTTAGTTATTCCACTATTAAGCCACCAAGAATTGGATGTGGTATCGATCAAATTGGATTCACAAACAATAAGACTAAAAAAGTTATCTGCAAGCTCACGCTTTTCTAACCAAACTTTGTATTTCAGACAATCCTGCCTTTTATGACATTTCTTTTTACAAAAGAAATATTTAAGTTTCTTTTTCATAAAAGCTTTATCAATATCAAATTGGGCAGACTCTTTATAAAAAACATGAGCATTAGGTTTAGTTTTCTTTCTTTTTCTTTTACATTTCTACTAAGAACCTGATATAAGAAATGCGGTACTAACTTGACTTGTCTTTAGCTTCTCTTCCTCAAATACATATGACAATGAAAACATTAATTGTCTATGGATCCTCCATTGAGTTATGAATAGAAATAAGCGTCTTAAACTCTGGTGGTAGAACATTGAGAGCTTGATGTATGATACAAGCATCATGGAAAATTATGTCAATGTTCTATAGCTTATTCTATATGTGGACCATGATAAGAATGTATTCCCTAACACTTCTTACTATGTTATACTTCATGGAATATAACTGTTTTAAAAAGGTACCAATCTCAGCATTGATGAATACCTGATAACGTTGAGATACCGTAGTCATAAACTATTTTCTTATATGAGTCTCTCGGTTCATTTTGTACAATGTTGAATGCAGTTTTTTATCAATAACTGAAGTCTCAGTAGTCAGGTCAACACTTTAGTACAAAATAATAATAATACTCAAAACTATAGAAAAATATTAATCCAAGAATTTCAGTGTATCATTATATAATCACATTTGGGTAGAATATATAACATGCAATAGAAAATTCTCAATATAAGTACAATATGAGAATTTACCAAATACTTACAAATTTACCAACTTGGAGTATATAAACCACTTGTACCAGTTCATTCCCAATTATATGTCTTATATTTTTCATTTCCAAATTTAATTTATAATAAACACATTTGAGCTGAATAATTATAAATTAGATTCGAGACATTTCTAAAATGTATAAGACCGAATATTTCTTAAAATCTCAGTCAAAAAGGCCGTTTTGACTACAACATTTCAATTTATTTTAAAAAAAATTTTTATACCGGGATACACCTTATTTATTACCTTAAAATAACTTAATAACATAGTTTTCATTCCTTATAGACGTGGGGCTAAATGTCCTGAAACATTATGTTCACAACAATTTAATCAGTTACATTATCAATTTTAATTGAGAAAATTTAATTTCCAGATGTTACAATTTTATGTCAATGCATAAATTAAATATTATGAGATAAAAATAATTTCTCTTAAAATGTCACAATTTTTCTCAAATATAGCTTTTAAAATTAATTTAGAATTTTCTAAATTAATTCAGGTCAAAACTGGGTGAAAAAGGCCTCCAAGAGTGAAAAATAATCATATATGAACTTAATTAAAAAATTCAAAAACTTTAGGGATAAAAATGGAAAGAACTGAAAAGCGGGGCAACTACTGGTGCATGTGGCACATGCGCTTGGCGCGGACAAATGCGCCTACGCGCAGCTCTGGCATGTGTACCATAGGCACTAGACAGTCTTTTCCTACCACTTGAGCAACGCCCACTTCATTCTCTTATCCCGACTCCATTTTTTGCAAATTTTCATTGAAATTTTTGTAAAATCAATCGCCAAATTTCATTCTCACTCCAAAACTCAATTAAACTCGAGTTTTTCTCCTTAACTCAATAAGAGAAACACAAAATTGGTTCTAAAAATATATAATTTGGCTCTGATACCACTCAATAAAAAATCAATTCAGCGCAATTTATTCTCAGGATCTAAAATATGAAATTTAGAGCACAAAACAAGTTTAATCAAGATAGCAGACGTAGAAAAAAAATCTGATTTTGCCGATTCTATAGTGATAGGAACGATCTTAATGAATTTGCACTGAGAACTTCTCTCGTTTCCTGACTCAGGATGATAAAAATTTTAAACTTTTTCTTTTTCTTTTATCTCTATCCAACTTTATATAGGAGGTGAGAGCCAGTAATAAAAGAAATTTAGACTACTTAAAATAATAATTATAAGTCGTCCATCACACTCATATTATTATCTGACTCACATTAATTATCAACACTAAATTAATTAATGAAGTCTTACCTAAATAAAAAATTGATCAGATTTTTAAAATTCTTTATTTTGTAATATATTTTTATTTCTCAATTAATAAACTCACAAGCACAATTAGATATAAAATATATTTAACATATTTTAAGGGAACGTCAATGTGGGTATTTTTTATTTTGACCTCTCTGTTTCAATGTTGGAAACGTAAGTTTGTAATGGTTTGATGCTGATTATTTCCGTAGTTTCACCATTGAAGATTCTAGTCCCCTTACTGGAATTTGTGAACGTGCATGGATAAATGCGGTGGAAGTGTGCTTGGAATTTTTTTTTTTTTCTTTTCCTAATTTTATTCTGCTTCTTAGTGATCAGTGCTATTGAACGTTTTCCTAGTGTTACTTTTCTAGCTTTTCCCACATGTAGGCTGTCTGTCTTTTCTTTGGTTCATGTTTGAGAGCTTTGCTATTTACTCTCAACTTCTATGGCTTCATATTGCGTATGGTTGAACCAATTGCAAATACGGGGTAAAATGTTTTTTTTGTACCAAAACTTTCGTATGTGTATCAAATTGGTAAGAATATTTTATTTTATATCAAATTGGTACCAAAACTTTGAAGTTGAATTTCTGATCATGATATCCAAAATTTTTCCGGCGGTCATATAAGCAAATCCAACGTTTATATCAGTAAATCCGGTGTCCATATTAGCGTGAATCAACTGGAAAAATATTTAGTAGCATGATCTAAAACTAACCCCAAAGTTTTGTTACTAATTTGATACATATACACAAATTTTAGTAGCATTAATTCATTTTACCGCAAATAGGGAAATAGTCCGTTTTGTAAAAATTTTAAAAGTTTCTAAGGTTCTGTAGAAGGCTTCATACATGAAAAAAAGTAATTTTAAACTTTCTACATTGCCAATAAGCTTTTTCCAGAATGCAGCTTTAGTTTATATTATATCATATTGATTTTCTGAAAAAGCATAAGAAATTTTCTGATTCAGTAGTGTTACTTTATAAATGTTCAACAGGAAGAACATCGCATTTCCAAGTTGATCTTTTCTTAGCCTCAGGTGTCATATTATGTAAGTTTGTAATGGTTCAACAGGAGCACCCTAAACCCTGCTAGAGGTAGCAGAATTGTATTTGCAAGTTAAAGAGATAGTTTAGGCCAGGCAAACTTCGTAATTAGCTGCTAGTTAAGTTTTATCTTCTTTCTTTTCTTTCTTTTTGAAACTAGTTAAGTTATTTGTTGAAGCTATTTTATACATCTCTGGATTCTTGGGTTCAAGGCGGCTTTTACTCTGCCATTGGTTTGTAAAGAAAACCTCCATGTCTATACCTGTACCTGTTTTGATGTCTATTTCTTAAAAGAACAGCTAACAGATGATTCTCTGCTCTCTAGTTTCTTCCGTGAACCCCATGAACCTCATCATCCATTGTTACCAACTGGATAAAAAAGATACCCGATTTACATAGGTATTGTTGTGGTTTTTCCTTTTCAATTCAAGAAGCAGGGAAAAATATTCCTTATTGATATATCTCTGTGAAGTTCTGTAGACCTATCAGATAATATGAGAGCACTTAATGCCAAATTTAATGTAATGTATTTATGTGAATGAAAAAAATGTGCATTAATTATCTAAGCCAATTAAATGCACCAGATAAAATAATAACGCACTGTGAAAAGCTGAACTTGCAGATCTCTTCCTTTTTCTCATACTAATTCTTTTTTTATATATTTTTATATCTATCTTTGTGCCAAAGTTTTTTTTTCATTATTATTTTTAATTTAGAGAAAGTATGTTGTTTGTCTTGATGTAATGTGACTCAGTTCAACAGAGCATGATAAGAGTATTGCACAATGAAATCTTTAAATATGCATCATATTCTGCGATATCTTTTCGCACAGAGATGATGCAATCAAAGCCCCAGGTAGTCGAAATTATCTTGTTTCTCTTCACAACTTGGGAATGCAACTGTTAACATTATTCATTGACGACCTTAATTCCATATCAGTACCATTCATTTTTTACAAGGCTAACCACAGAACTGAGACTTCAGTTTTTAGTAATGTAACCAAAGCCATATTCATGTTTCTATTGATTAATTGCAATACAACATATTGATTGAGTTGCTTTGATTGATTCTCACTTTCTTTGAGTTTACTTAATCCGCTGTCATAGCATTTATGTTGAACAAGTTTTGCAATTTTGCAGGTCCAAAAGTTTGCTATGCGCTTTTCATCATCTTCTGTTTCACAAACATTCATAGACTGTTTATTATATTAACCTATGCAGTATGTACTATAGAAACTATAATATCTCAGATGTAACTGCATTAATCTAAAAAGATCTAGTTGATGTTCATATATGGGGCAATAATGGAAGAGTAAACTAATTCATGATTTATTCAATGCTTCCTGGAGCTTTGTTGCAGAATCTTACTCTTTCTCGCAAATGCTTTTGTTTTGTTATGATGTCTATGTGTTTATCCCATACAAGCATGGATTGATCCAAATAAGGGCCGAGGGAGCCATGACCCCCAATGTTGAAAATAAGTTTAGAGCATTACATGCAAGTTTGGTAATTTGTGAGAATACGTTTCTATGTTGGCTCTTGTGCAAGAAATTAAAATTCATAATTTCATCAATTTATTATGAGAACTTGTGAAGATTAAATACATACTAACAAACAGATATAAGACAATTTAATGACTCATTCTTGTGTGAGTATTATTTTACCAGGGTTAGACGTATTTTTAATGTGAACACAAAGCTAAGCACTATAAACTCATGGCAAGTTTAATAGGGAGATGTCTATGCACAAAATTTCTCTTCTCCTTTTAATTTTTTTTTTTTCACACCTGGTAGGTCTAAAGATGTCATAAATATTGGAGTCACAGGTAGCAAATCTGGATCAGAGATGGTATCTGCATCTGAGCACATATCCATGAAAGCGGCATATATAAGGTTGTCTTTTCATTGACGACATATACAAAGCTTTCTTGTGTGTACAAGGCAATAAAAAATTGCAGTAGCTTTCGCATCCAAAGATTGTAACTGATGCTTGAAAAGGCTGTCAATGATACAGACCTGCTGAGCAATTGAACAATGTGAATCCTGTTTGGAGTTATGAACCTCCAGTAAAGTGCATAGTAAGACATGAAAGCATGAACCATACATGTTCTAAGGAACCAATAATTGATAATAGCTCAGAAGCCACTTGTGCTCCTTTACCTTCCAGCTACACTTCTCTCCTCTTTTAATCTTGCACCAACGTAAAAGAAGGTACAGTGACTGCAATGCGTTCATGACAACTCACTTCACCCTATTAGATAAATCTTCTATTTATTTGGCTTCATATTTTTAACTTGCTTATCTTATTGTACGAGTAAATGCTGCAGAACTACCAAAAGCACCTGAGACACTTTACCTCAACAATCAAGGATGGTATTTTCTCCTTCTGTAATATATTCCTCTTATGGGTTGTTGTGTATTGATTTTAGTACTATTTTTTGGTTATTCCTTTTGACTAGTTTGTTCCTATGAGTGAGAAAATAGCATTACCTATACTAGTATTATTCTTTAGCAACTTCCTATCTAATTGTATAGTTTCAATTTTAAGCCAAATATTGATTTTTGGTACTCAGTATCATTCGTGTTTATCACACGGGTTCCTCTTTTAACGGTTAGTAAGTTTTTTCTGGTTCATGATTTTGGTGGCAAAACTCAATACATAATTTCTGGCTACTCATTTATAATTTTGTTAAAAAGCTGATAGTTCACCAAATGCAAAGCTGACAACCTGTTGGTGGCTGTGAAAATACTGTGGGCAATGGTTATGACTTATGAGTCAATCGCTGTTATCAAAGCTTGTGAGAATGTTCTCTGGTGATCTCATTCTTCTTTTGTGTTGTGACTGTCAATTATTTATTGGCTGTGTCTATAAGAGAAAATTCATCTCCGCATGTAGCAATGTCCTGAAATCCCCCAATTTGTGTTCACTTATCTGTTTGTTCTGGAGTACACATGGGAACTGAATTGAAAAACAAATGTTTACAAGCCACTGAGGTCTTGGTAGACGGCAAGAGCAGTTCTTTTTGGTGTTCCAATTCTGATTTTCTTGTTTTCCTTTCCTTGTTTCTTTTTATCACCAGATATGTTGAGAACACTGGAGATAGTCATTAACGAACTTGGAGGAGACTTGGCACTGTGATGGCCACTGGTTTTTGCAGCAACCATCGAAGTTTTGTCTCTAAACATATCTTCGCCCCAAGCCGCCCATCTAATGTAAATACCCAAATCTCATTAACTCCATATAAACACTACTTTTCTCAGGTATTATATATTGCTTTTACCCTTCTTAATGCTGAATTATACTCAATCATATGCTAGGATGTTTATTTTACTCGTATCGGTACTCGACACTGTTATTTTTGGACGGTATTGTTTTTGGATGTAAAGAATACCATCTCTGGATTTTCATGGTCTAAAATTATGAACTCAAGGCCAACACTGTGATTTGGTTCATGAAATAGTTATTTGTTGATCATTTTCTTATTCTTATTATTTCCTTTTTCTTATAGAAAAGGGAACAATTCAAGGGAAGGAGGGAATGTATTTAGATTTGCATCTAGTTATTGCTCTTCCAATATAGTCAAGATACTGGAACGGCCTATACAGTGGTAAGTAACATGTGAAGTTTCCTTTTGCATGAAAATCAGAATCCTGTTAGTAGAAATAAGAATCAGAATCTGGCTTACTGAATCGGAGGTTAAAATTTTGAAAAAATTACATGGACTGACCTCTTTGCAAAACAAATTACCAGTATAACTTCATTATATTTCATTAACCAAAAGATCCATTCTAAATTTACTCTTTTCCATTTTAACGTTTTATTTCATATTAAACAAACATTATCTAATCTGTAAAACCCGGTACAAGACTCTAGTCAGATTTCTTCCCATCTATGTTTGTTTTGTTTGGGCAGTAATAAACTATATCACTCATTTCACTAATTGCATTTTATTTCCTCCATTGGCTTCATGTCTGCTGCCCTTGTGTTCATTTTTCTTTTTGTTTCAAATTGCTGGAGCATTAGCGGATCTCTTCAATCTTTTCTTTGTTTGGTTTCAAAGAAATAGAAGCAAGTGAAATTTTCCAACATTAAAAGGGAAAAAGGGGGAGAGAATGATAATTGCCATTTTGTTTCTTATTCTGCTTAATACATATAAATATGGTTCAATATGATAGCATATCAACTTTTGCTACTCCGCTTCTGTAAATTAAAATTCTAAATAACAACAGGCAATTCTTAAAATTCTGGATTTTCTTTCCTTCTTTAGGTATTGTTCCGTTCAATTATTTTCTTTCCAATGCTTATCGTGATATACGAATGTCTTTATATTGTTCATATATGTGCACATATAATTACTAGAACAGTTATGGTATTACAAAATTTTGAATTTCATTAAAAATAAATTAAATTTGTGCAGAATTTCATATCATATAATATCAATATAACCTGCATATAACAAATATAATTTGGTTTGTATGGCAGAAACAAATTGAAATGCAATATATGTGCATGAATTCGTATCATATACCACCAATATAACCTTAGATAACCTACATATAACATTCAAATAGCGTCGCTATTATCTGGAAGTTAAATATTCAATATAAGAATAACACACTTGTTATTTTGAATATGTTATATCTTAATTAAAAAAACATTGTATTCCTCAACATTGAATCAATACATGATTCAAATAGATTATTATGTTCATTTGATGTTACAAAATTTTGTTTCATCATTGAAAATAAAATAAATTTCTATAGAATTTCGTATATGATAACACCAATATAACATGCATATAATAAACATATAATTTGGTCTATATGAATGAAAATTATTCATTATTAACATGAATAATTTTTGTTCATATATAATCCATATAGTAAGGAAATGATAAATAAAAACATGCATAACCATTATTCCAAGTTATTTTAAATGAATTCATATAATTAATGATTCCTTCATTTTAAGAATTTAAATTAATAAATATCTTAAATTAGGTAACTATTAATAATATTCCAAAAGTGTAAAGGGATATTACAAGAAAACAAAAACTTTGAGATGGAGAGATTAAGGGAGTTGGAATAGTAATTACAATAATAATGAAGCGTTTTGCGTCAAAAACTCTAAAAACTTCTACCTTTATCAGCCACCTATTATTAGCCCACTAAAGTTTAACAGCCCAAACATGGTTTTAGCCCAATATCATGCGGTGCCATTTCGAGCTCATTGAAACTGGGGGTCAGCTGGTACAATACCATCAATTTGTTGATTTTTCACTTTTTCTTTTGCAAGATTGATTGGGGATATCCAATATTTTAATCATAATCTTTGGTTGGACAGTGATGATCATATGATTATTTGTAAATTGTCATTAATAAAGAAATATATATGTTAAGAGAAGTGGGTACAAAATTATTTTATTTTCATGTCCTAATGTTACTTCCTGGCTATTGCAACATAAAAAAAAGACTACATTCTCGGGTAAAATGAATTTTTTTACCAAAATTTTAGCACTTGTATCAAAATGGTACTAAATTTTTGTTTTGTATCAATTTAGTATTATATCTTTGTAATTTTGTTTCAAAATAATATTTATTATAGAATTCGTATGACATGAACACCAGAAATACACGTGTTATACTACGTTACATGCTTACTTCAGATAAAAAAAATGCCATATATTTTGGTCTTTAGAAATATAAGTTAGTAATATATGACATTTTTATCTAAAATGACAAGTAATATGGTATGATACGTGTATTTTTAATGTCCACATCAAATGAATTCTATTGTAAATATTGTTTTGAAATAAAATTGCAAAAATTTGGTACTAAAATGGTACAAAACAAATATTTACCATTTTGATACAAGTGGTACAGTTTTAGAAAAAAAATTCATTTTACCCGTACATTCTACTTTGAATATAATATGGTCAAAAGCTTAACAAATACAGAGTATATGCAGTATGCACATGCCATGTTTAGAAGTTTATTAAGATTGTTAAGCACAAATCTAATTAAATCTAATCATTAGGGGCATTATTACCTACTATTATCTTTTATTGGTATATAATCATTAAACATTATCTCCTTCATCTTTGGTTTTGTTATATTTCATTATCTGCAGTAATCTGACCCACATGGAACATTTGTACAGGCCTACAGGCGTGCAACAATGACAGCTTCTCTCTCTATAGAAATAAAGGAAGCCCATGTATGAAAGAGAAGTGAATGTAAACAATTTATTAAAATAAAAGGTAGTAGAAATTAAGAAATATTAATTTAGTATGTAATTGCATGAGAGCAGAGACTGTAGAGGCAGAAGGGAATGACCAATTGGCCATAGATTTCTTCCGGTCTGATTCCCAAACAAGAACAAGTCAATTTTATAATGATGGAAGGAAAAGGAATGTAGTTTAATATGCTAACATGTCTTCTTGCAAAATGAATGAAATTTTAATCATTAGTTTGCAAGATTTTAATCTTACAAATATTAATTAAGGTGTATTCAAGAAGTTGATGACAACTTAATTAAATTGAAATTAAATTATTCTAGTTTAACCTAAGTGTTGCTGCTGGATAATAACTGGTATGGCCTTAGATTCATAACTCCATGGATTTAGCAAAGTTCCATTTTTGACATTTTTCTAACCATTCTCAACATACCAGTATTGTACATGCCATTGGAAATAGGTATCTATTTCCCTGCACGACTTTACCCAGATAGATAGAAAGATAGCCTATATTTGTTTCTGTAATTTTTTTTTTCTTTTAATTGCTGAATGCAAGTATTTTGAAAAAGATACCTGCAGATAACCCTATTCATGATTTTGTGCTAAGGTGTTTAGAGAAACTGAACAACTAGAATCTTGAGAAAATCCAACATATGGAAACTGATTTTCCAGACTTTTACAAGGTAATAAGAAGAAAAATAATTTGCAGCAAAACCAATTGGGCTCGAACCCATTAATTAATTTATTGACTACAATCATTTATCTTGTATTGATAATAGTAATATTAATCATATTATACATTTCTTAAAGAATAGTATTTGCATCTCAAAATATTTTTATATACATTGTCAAAAAATTCATTCATAATATATATGAAATTAATGTAGACCCTAATTAATATGTTTATATTAAATATTCATTAACTCAATAAAATTTATCTGACCAAGTTGGCTAAGGATTGAATTTCCTTTAGGTAATTATGTTTCTACAAAAGGGATTGGCACTTCATTAAAGCGGATGTCTGGCGACTTGTAAACAGCTTCTATTATTCTGGCAGATTACTTGATGATATCAAATGCGCATTTATTACACTAATTCCTAAAAAATTAGGGGCTAATAAGGTGGAGAATTTTAGGCCAATATCCTTGATTTATGGTCTCTATAAAATTGTGGCTAAACTGCTACCCAATCGATTGAAGGTTGTCATACTATCTATCATTAGCACAAATCAATCCGCTTTTGTTGGAGGGCATCAGATTTTGGATAGCTATTTTGTGGCTAATGAGGTAATTGACTCTTGCAGAAAACACAAAAACTAGTTTCTATCTTTCTAAGATTGACTTTGAGAAGGCTTTTGATTCTATTAATTGAAACTTTCTAGTAAATAATATGATTGCTATGGGTTTTGGTCTTCAATGGTGTAATTGGATTTTAGAGTGTCTAACTCTAAATTCTCTATTCTGATAAACGGAACACTGAATAGTCATTTCCTCTATCTACAATTTAGGCAACGATGTCTCACGGTTTATTCAAGTTAATATATTTTTCAAAATCAGTGATGGATAAAGCATTTTATTTTAGACTGATTGTTGGTATAGATCAGAGCTTTTATCTTCAAAATACCTAGGTTTATTCGCACTCAACTGCAACCGGTTTTTATTTGTTTCAGAAGTGGGATATTGGGTTTCTTCCATGTGGTTTTGGAAGTTTGAATGGTAGCAGGAATTCAATGTATAAGAAATTCAACAATTTAATGGTTTTCTTTCCTCATTGCAAGATGTTTGTATCTATCCATGCTTAAATGATCAACTTGTATGGAAGCTGAACAAGGACGGTGAATTTTTGGTTCCCTCTTTGTACATTTCGTTTTTTCATAGCAGATTTGAGGATGCATAAAAAATTTCTTTTGTTTGGTAAAATTTATTCCCAGCCAAAGTAGAATTGTTTGGATAATTTGTGTTCCATGATAGGTTGGTGACCAAGGACTTCCTTTTTAGTCGAGATTTATGCTCTATTTCAACAAACTGGAGTCCCTTTTGCGTACTTTTGAAGAAAATGTAAATCATGTCCTATTCCATTGTTTTCATTCTTAGAAAATTTGGTACTATTTTTTGAAGTGATGAGGTGTTTATACAGTAATTCCAAACAATCTGAATGACTTTTACAATCTTTGTAGTAGCTTTGGCAGAAGAAAATTTCCAAGACAATTTTGACATACTATTTTTCTCCATTACGTGGTCCATTTGGCTGCGTCGAAATGAAATGTCTTTTAATGGCAATAATCCAAACTCTAAAGATGTCATCTATCAAATTTATTTTTGCACTTGGTTATGGTTTAGCTCTTATTATCCCCATTTTCCTATAATGTATATTCTTTATTTTTATTACCTATAGGCATTCAGTGTTGGTCTACTGATAGAAGGTACCTTTGGCCAAATATGAGAAGCGCCTGATTTTTGTTCTTCTTTCTTTTATTCTAGCTAGAGACAAGGTTTTATTTTGATTTCGGCTCTTTACTTAGTTTAAGAAGGAATTTTTTCATCACCTTAGTATCTTACTAAGGTGGCTTTTCTTTCAGAGATTAATAAAATATAAATATTTATAAAAAAATTATGTTTTTTGCCAAAAAAAAGAAAAAAAGAAGTTTTGTGGGGAGCCTAAAATAGAAATGCAAGATTAATGAATTTTGTTTTCTATGGGCCTATTTAGCATTATGTTTGGGAAATGCATTTTTTGGAAAAAAAAATATATATTTTTAACTTTTTTAAGTTTTGAAAACTACTTTTGGGTAAAAGCATATAAATAGATATTTTTTTCCAAAAGTAAAATTGAAAATAACAGTTTATAAAAAATTTAAAAAATCAGTCAATTAAATAAAAAAAAATCAAAACATACTTTTGGAACATTCAATAGTAATCTCAAACACTCTTATATCTCATGATTGGGGCACACCGACGCCCAGACACATGGGGAGTAGAAAGCACATATCCTTAGGGGAAGGAGAGGTAGGGGGGGTGAAGAAAGAATAGAGAAGAAGACACTCTTGAGTATTTGAGGACAGGGAAAGCTTCAAACAATGGCCGGGGGAACTGAAAGGGACCAAAGCCAACATCATTTGGGATCTGGCCAATTTCCCTCACACATCGTATTCTTATAACACGTTCATCTATCTCTCTCATTACCCCACTTTGTTGCCTACCCTAGCTATTCTATGATGTTTACACTATAATTCTTCAACTACATATCTTGTAGCTACCCTTCCTTTCTTTATCTTTTCTTTTTTCTCTTTGAAATAATTTCAAACATTAACTTGAAATCTCATAATCTTATCACTGTACTAATGCCACTATATACTAAAAGTTATTTATAGATTTTGGTCTTAATCATCCAAACTAATCTGAATTTGCGTCGAATAGTCTAGTCTTGATACTTATCCTTTCTTTTTTCTTATATTTTCTTAGCTTTAAATGAATTTTAATATCAGGGTTTCCATGTTTAGCCTGACTAAATGTCTCCTTCTATGTCAGCAAGCATTAATATTTGTTTTTATGGAAAGCTAACTAGCTATAATTAATTAAGTTCACTTATTAGTTATAACCAAAAGCACATTATAAATACTTGATAGGGTACACTTTTATCAGCAAACCATGAATCTAATTAACAATATAAATTTGGTCTCATCATTAATTTCTTTTGAGAGTGCAATGAGAATCTTGAATTTTAATTTTAATTTTTGCCCAATATTATACAAAAAAAGTATATATAGTTAAAAGATACATATCTTAATAATAAAAATGATGAAATTCAATAATTGAACAATTCTTGAACAAACTTATTTGATAAAGCACTAATTATGTGCTGCTTTACCAAATTACTACTCTACTAAGAAGCATCATAACCTAGTCCAGCAAGTGATGACATTATGGAGGGGCACCTTAAACTTTGAATATCGTCAAAATTCATTGGCATCATCCATGGATGGACGTCACATCATGTTGTCATGTCCATGACTCCATCATCTTAACATATATATATATCGGCCGATTCACGAAAGCAACCCAACAAAGGCCTATATAGGGCCACTATTTTAATCTGTTCACCTACCGAGCTACTTTATTGTTGTATATATGTATAGAATTAGAATTAAGAAGAAACTACCAATCAATGGTGGATCAGCACCTTGAGATTGTGGTGCTGGTATCGAGTTCGATTCGCATGAAAAAATATTTTAATTGGAAGAGACAAAAATATTAATGTGTCTATGACTCGAAGGGAGAATAGTTTCACATCTTTGGGTGCGAGGACATTTCATGGGACTATAGAAAAAAAAAGGAATTAAGAAGAAACTACATCCCAATGTTCTTATACATTTTTTATGTTAGAAGAATGATTAATTCAATATTCGAATAAAAAGCCAAAAGAAAAGCAAAATAAATCTAGGACTTGTGTTCTAAACAGTGTTCTTAAAACAAATTCGCCTTCTACCAATGATGTTTAGAAAAACTGGCGTTTGTCTTCCAAAATACAACATATATTAAATAGATGTCGAACATACAACACCCACTTACAGCGAACTGATTATATGTCACATTCTCTATCACTTGAGAAGAAGAACAAAAAAATGGAAGAAGAAGAAGAAGAAGATCCAAAGAGTCTTTTCAACAAGAGCCAAAAACTTCTATTTATACTATATGGAAGAGACATGAATTAATTGTGATTAATCTTTTTAAATGCTAACAATTATGCATTTGTAACATCCAAATAATGGTAAATTAGACTTTTGAAAGATTAGAAAATGAAAGTTTAAAAGAAATATGGACATGTGGATTAGTCATGTATACACTGAAACACAGATATGTGGAATCAACATTATTTACACACAACAATACGAGCATGTCAAAAGTCAAACAAGTCATTCGTGTCTTTCAATTCCTAGAAATTGTTCTGGATCATGAGATTTCGGTTTGATATTCTTATACGTAAATCACTCGTCCACGCATTGGCCTGTCTCAAACCATAAATTTGCACTATCTGTACCTGAACGCAAGAGAAATAGCATTTCATGCTACTTTTTTACCAATGTAAAAATGCATCTTTCTATTTACTTCATGCCTCAATCTTATATTTTAGTAATATGGGACAAGTTCCACTCACTTACCATTTTTACTTTATTTCTCTTTATCAATGAACTTACTTTAATCTTCATTTATATTAACACATTTTTCATTTTGAGCATATGAATACATTATTTCATAGTTTTCATATCAAAAAATACATATCTGGGTCTTTTTCATAAAATCAAGTTGTACGATCCAACCAAATTATCCTATCAAAATGACTCATAACCACAATTTTTTCAACACTATCATGATCCATGAAGCACAGTTATTTGCAGTTGAAGACATTCTAATGATTATTGTAGAATAATTCTTGAAATGATTGACACCATATTGTTTTTCTATATTTACAAAGAATTTTTTGACTACTCAGAGAAATCAAAGTATGCTACTACTTTATATAGATATTCAAGTATATATCCAATTTAATGAAAAGTACAAAAGATTTATAAAAAAAAAAAAGTATATATCCAGTTAAAGGTATGCTTTATTTATTTATCTATATGATTTTATATAGAAAGGATATATTAGAATTGCAGCAAGATTAAAGGCACTATGCTATCACTTAATTTGTTAAACTGCAAAAATGCCACGATGTTAGGAAATTAATTATATTTCGCAAATGAGAAGAAGCCTTGAAAACTTGGAAAAATCAATTGCTTATGCTATAGAGAGTTCCCAAATTCTTAAAACTCCTGCTACTATGGAAGTAAACTTTAACTTAATGGTAGTGGTTTAATGACCAAAATTGTGAGATTTAAGTTCTCGGATCAAATTTCTTGTAAAAAAACTACTTCTAATATATATATATATGAAACTACAATTAATTAAGTAGGAATTGATAGTACAAAAGGTGAGAAAACCAAATTTTCTAATCTCCCCATATGGATAGGAATTTGGGTTACCTAAAATGGTGTATAGTTTCATGAGGGTGTAATTAATGTGAACACATGATTCTTTCAGTTGAATGTCAATAACATTTAAGGTCAGCATTTTGATGATTGTTGATTTGATATATTTAACTATGTTCTATTCATTTCCTTACTAATAATTAACATTTATTTTCAACCAAAAAAATAATAATAACATCTATGTTGCAATAAATCCATTAATGTAGACTGGGATTCTTTCATTATAATTAAACTCAAGGGTTACAAATTAGACTAAGTGTGTTAGAAAGAAATATGAACCCCACTAAACACATTATTAAGAAGGAGAAAAGAGTTTTAAGTGTAGATAAACTTCAAGTAGTATTGTCTCATATTGTAATAGAGATAAAAATACATATAGTTTAAAAAAAATATAAAATTAGATTTTTCTGAAATTATTAATATTTATTTTAATTCAATAATGTTATTTGTTGTGTAATCATAACTTGTAAGAGAATCTGAATTTGACATTGAAAAAAAAAAGTGCATGAGAATTAGTAGTAGTAGTAGAGATATGATGGAATGAAGAAAGGGAGACATCCCCACATTGGCTGATATTATTATTAGAAGCATGGTCATAGACAATTATTTTATAGTGTAGTGTACCTCCCATTCATTACCTTTGTCTTTTGCCTTCTCCATTTCTCCTTTCCATCCACTAAATGCTCTTTGCCTTACTCATCACCTCTTCTATGCCCTTTTCTTACTGAATTTTGCAACTCTCTCTCTCTCTCTCTTCCCCAATTAGGGTTTCCTCTTCCATACCTAACCTGTCATAAATTTCTCAACTTTTCTCCCTTTCATTGGCTAAGGCTACTTTTTCTATGGAAGGAACCAAGAATATCTAGCTCTTGGTAGAGAGTTCGATTCAGCAAAAGAAAAGGAAAATAAAAAGAAAAAGGTACTTCTCTTTTCATTCATTCATTCATCTGATCAAAGAAACCTAGATCACAAACAGGTAAATTTATGTAGCTTCTTTATTCCTTTAACTATGCTAATAATTCTTCTGTTTTTGTTGTTTTGGGTAAGCTAAAGACTAGGGGACACTAGTGCTTTCTGGTGTTAAAGCCTCTGATTTAGGGCTTTGCTGTTCATCATGTACAACAACAGAAAAAAAAATTTAGTTTCAGAAATAATATGAACACACAATTATCAATTATGGTGAATTACACTATTCAGATCCCATGTTCAACTAATTTTCAGAAGGGCGTTATGACTTTTTACTTCCTCATGCAGCTGAATTCTTCTTATGTATCTAATATGTGTGAAAAGAAAATGAAAATATAAACAAAATGGATAGTGTTAATGATTGCAGAAAAGACAAATTCAGAAACCAAATTAAAGAGAGACATGCAGAAGTCTGTGCTGGATTTGAGGTTAAAAATATGAGAATTAAATTGATGACTTTCTGAACATAAATAGGAAGGAAAAAGAAAGAAAGAAAGTAAGACAGCGAAAAAGCAATTAAGGGCCTTTAACGAGTCGCAGAAAACAAGAAAATGTCAATTAATCCCTAGATTTCAGTAGGTATATATATATATATATGCATGTGTATATCTGTTTCAAAGATTTGTATATATATTTGTGTGTGAATGTCTGTAAGAGATCATCAGAGAGAGAGAGAGAGAGAAGGGAAAGAAAATAAAAGTGTACTTCTGCTTAATTATATAGAGAAATAAGTGGGTATGAAGTTAAAAACTTTTTTTTTCCAAATTTTTATTTGAGAACTTTGAAAAGCTTACATAAATTTGTGATTCTTGTCCTTGTTTTCATTTGTAAGAAAAATCACCACATATCATATGGTAGTCTTGATGAAATTAAATAGATTGCAAAAAAGCATTTATATGAAATAAAAGCATAACATAGAATTAACATTCTTATTAGCTAAATCTCAAAATTGAAAAGAATTAAATAATTCACGAGGAAAGCACAAAAAAAAAAAAGATTGAAGATTGATGGGATTACTTCACATACTCTCCTTGTTCAGAAAAAGAGAAATGGCTTCATCAAGCTCTTACAATTCACCCTGTGCTGCCTGCAAGTTCTTAAGGAGGAAATGTATGCCTGGTTGCATATTTGCACCATATTTCCCACCAGAGGAGCCTCAGAAATTCGCCAATGTGCACAAGATCTTTGGGGCAAGCAATGTGACAAAGCTCCTCAACGAGCTTCTCCCTCACCAGAGAGAAGATGCAGTTAACTCTCTTGCCTATGAAGCCGAAGCTCGAGTGAGGGATCCAGTTTATGGCTGTGTTGGTGCTATCTCATTCCTTCAAAGACAGGTTCAAAGGCTGCAGAAGGAACTTGATGCAGCTAATGCTGATCTGATTCGCTACGCCTGCAATGAAATCCCAACCGCATTGCCTGCACCGCCAGGGGCAAGCTCAATTCACCTCATAACTCATCGCCAAAGGCCAGCTGATCAATTTAATAGAAGAATAGCGAATGATGGAGGTTGCTATCAAACTCATGGTATGGCTCTTCCCTATAATTTTCCTTGGAATGATAACCCATCTGGGGATATGAATGAAGGAGGAGGAGGTAACATGTGAATCTAGAGCTGCTAGAGAAAACCCATTTGTAGGGTTTCTAGCTATAGCTCCTGACTTGCTGGAACTCTCTCTTTGGTTTGGTATTATAAAGTTTTCTAGCTATAGGTAGCCTCACATGGAGTCTTAAGCTAGAAACACTTAATAAAATACTACATGGTAGTTTTGTTTGGGTCAGTCTGGTAATATATATATATATATATATATGCTAAAAACCAAGAGGATTAAATATTTTTAGCATGGGATTTGGGATATCTGAATAAGGCTGTAGAGCTTTTTTAAATAATTTGTGGGCTGCTGTACCTTTTGTTTTTGTCATTTGAGCAACTCTAGGCATGTGCATTCAGAGTTGCTAATTAATTCCCTCAGTGTCATTGTCTATGCTATGCTTAAGAACAAATTGAAATAATATAACATTAATTAAGTTTAAAGAGGATTCTCTATGGCCTAAGTTAATTAGTCTTCTTCTATAAATTATACTACTATATATAATATATATTATTGCCTTTCTTTCAGCTTTCCTTCTTGATTAGGACCACTGATTTTAATTCTTAGTATTTTAAATAATTTTCTTCTTTAGCTAAACAATGGGTTTCAAGATCAAATAATCTTATATATTGGTTTTAAGCTAACTTTCAGTTTTGTATATGAGTTGTTCATGACACACATTGTGATGTTTCCATTTTAATCTAATGTACTAGTTCTAGGTGGGTTTTCTTCATTATTTTGAATCCTTTTCAAGATGGTTTTTCCCCTCTAATTAATAATAAAACTATATATTTGTATAAAAAAAATAATTTTCTTCCTTTCCTATCAACTTAATTTAAAAAGAATCATATAATCAGAGATGTCTAAATTCAAGTCCAAGTTGCACCTAACCAACCCAAGTTTTTCTTATCTTTTTTCTATGAGTTAAATGAAGATTTTCAAGGCCAAGTTTTAATTAGCTAACAAAACTAAATAAAACATGATGTCTTTCGTTTAAAAGACAAAAAAAAAAAAAAAAAGAAAAAAAAAAGAAAGAAGAAGAAGAAGAAATTCGCTGTTTCGGTTCAAACTCTTTAAGGTATAGTGTGAATCTGGTTGGAGTGTAATCTTTAGAATGTGAAAGAAAACCAGCTGCTCACCTCTCATTTCCATGGACCATGGTTGCATGATATCTATAACAGTAAAGTCACAGTTATTTCCCCTCATTGGATGCGATTTCATAAAGTTGATCTTCATCTATGTAAAGATTTTTCAGCTTTTGTTTCACTCTTATCATCTCATGAATATCACCAACATTTGCTAGACATAACAGTAAGTGTTAAACAAAAGTCATATGTAACACAGTGTTCTCTCTCATACTGTTGTACTTCATCTTTAAGTTGAATTAGTGTGCAAATGATGTATGCCATAGTGTCCATAAAATCAACTTCAAGATTCTGATTGATGTACCAATTTTTCTTTCTTTACTAAAAAAAAAAAGAAGAGAAATTAAACCCAGAAAATTTTAGGGTTAGGGTTCCAAATTTTTGGGCTTTTTTTAATTGTTTAAATTGTTTATATTAAATTTATATGAGGTCTGAGTGAGAGATGACATTTGAATTTCCTTATTTTCTTCGAGTGTCTAATTCTTTTCATTCCATTCCTCTTTTCTCTCTCTCTAATAGTATAATGTGGTATTTTAATGTAGCACTACAAAGCTCTCATCACTAATGTAAATGACCAATACCATCTCTTCTGTTTCTACTTCACTTTTTGTCAGTCTTCTCTTTCTCTCTCTCTCTCTCTCTCTTAAACTGATTCACTGTTTATTATAAAATCTTTGTTTTGGTGATGCAAAATTTGAGACACATACAGACAGACAGACAGACAGAGAGAGGTCTGTTGTCCTCCAATTCATCGCCGGCCCCCTCATTAGCTAGGCAGCCACCTTTCTCGAGATCACCAATTCCTCATCTTTATCTTAATTGGTTGGAATTTTTGATCCACCAAATCTAACCCATCTCTGGTTTTCTGATTTCTTGATCTCCCATGCTCACCAATATTAAGTATTTTCTTTTAAAACGAAACATTAATTAATCGGATTAATTATGATATTAAATTAAAAACTAGAAAAATTTAAAAAAAAATGTCAAAAGTGAAAGGGTGGGTGGGGTTAAGGGTGTGATGTGTGTACTGTTGGATCAGAAGAGAGTAAGGGGAAGTAAGGTTGTAGATTTAATGTTGAGTTTATAATTATAGTGTGTAAACTGTAAAGAATGCAACAGCGCAACAGTTAGTGATTCAGAATCCATCAAACCAATCAAGATATCTTCTTTCTGCAAAACTGCAAAGACGTGAGAAAGAAGCAAAGAGCTGGTGAAATTGGGCAGGTTCTTTAGACACGACAATCTTTCCTAACAGGATGTGGGGGTCCTATATAATATTAATATTACTACACAAAAAATTCTCAGTTTTCTCGTGTTTTATCTTCTTTCTCGTCAGATTTCTAGATATAAAAAAAAAATTTACGTTATTCATCTTAGTTATATATATATCTCTTTATTAGTAGCGTGAAAATTCGAATTCCATATATTCGGACATTTTGAAATGCAAAAGAATTTAATTATTTGTTCACTTCAGCTATTTTTTCTTTGGAGTTAGTATATGCCCGAATCCCAGCAATCCGTCTCCAACTAAGAAAAGTCTAATCAGTGATTCATTCATTTTGTACCATGAAGAGAAAATTACGCAAAAAAAAAAAAATTATCATTGCTTATCCAAAAAAAAAAAAATTATGCACAAAAAAATTCCAGTACTTATGGAAATTATCCTTGTACTTAAGATTTCAACATGAAATTAAGAGCTGAAATGAATAGAAAAACAACTTTAACTACCTTCATTTGCTAGTTGACATGTATTTTTTGTCCTTATCTTCTTGATATAAATTGATTTTTTTTTTTGAAGAAATAATATTCTTTTAATTTCTAATTGGATGTGACACATTTTAGGTCAATATATGTTAAATTTTTTTTTATAAACCATATTTCTATTTTATTAAAAGTGAGAGGAAAAATTACCTTTTAAAGTGATGAAAAATATTTTCTTTAGAAATAAACATATGTGGCATGAGCAAGACAAATAACATGCATCTTATATTTGAAGTAAATAATTAATCAACCATAAAACAAAATAAAAGAAAAAGTTGGATTAATCATGTTATTCCCATCTTTGAAGACAGTATTTGTGTATACAATTAGCCTCCCAATTGGTCATCAAGACCCAAATCTAATAGCTATGCTTTTTCAGCTAAGTACCCTGAATTTAATAAAAAAGAAAAAGAACAAGAAAGAAAAGAGCATTAATCTACATGCAGGACAAGTTCAATGCAAAAGCTCATTACACATATACCAAACAGCAGGACCAACTTTGAAAAACACCACACATGTGCTTGAACTCTCCATAAAGGATTAGAGTGGCTAATTGCAATTAATTTTTTTATAATCTTTCCTTTAGGAAAAGTGTTAATTTTGTCAGATCACCAATGATGATGGTCATGATAGTTTCCATAAGCGTGAGTATAAACTAATAACAGAAGATTATTATTTTTTTAAAGGATTGTGCTTTAGTTTTCTTAATATATATATATGTTCAGTTTTTTTTGGGTACAGATATATGTTCAATATTTTAAGTGGCAGAATGTAAAGAATACAAAAATAAATGCTAAAACTATTAATAGTAATTTAAGTTCAAGAGTGTGATCAAGTGAACACTATAATTGTATCAATTTAGTTGGATCGGTATGTTTCTAATTTTTGAACTCAGCTTAAAAAAAAGGGAGTTTGTTGAGCCGGTGCTATCAATATTCTATCTTTAAGTACAGGCTTTGTAAAAGAGAATGGACACCAAATTTTGTCATATCTTATATATTTTGTGAAGATATACGGAGAGCAGTGCAAATCTTGATATATATGGAGAATATGTAGTTGTCTAATATCATCACGGTATATATGAGATGATACGAGTATTTTCTAATTTAATTAGAGATTTCAATTTTAAACTTTAGATATAATAGAATATTTTACTACTCTTAAGGTTCTATCTGACATAAGCAATATTAATCTCCATGTATAATTTTAGTTAATTAGTTGAGAATACGGTGGCCTAATAAAAAAAAATGGTTGTTCCAATTTAAGATTATTTATCTCTTACTTAGTATTGATATTAAGGGGAATTAAGGAATACCCACACTCTAGTCATATACGCAGAAAGTGTTCCTTTGGAATATGGCCAGGTTTTGACTTCATGAAAATGACAATCACAATCTGAGATTTGATTTAGCATCTATCTTTACTTATAATATTGCGATTTCTTTTCTTTTTTTTTTGGGGGGGGGGGTATATTTAGCATTTTGTCAGAAGATTATATTCTGCAATGACCAAGGTTCTTGATTTATTAGGTTTTAATATATTTCTGCACTCAATTTGATTAAAAAAAAAACACACAATTGACTTTGAGCAAAGATGTGAAATTATTTTGGGCCAATATATAAATTTATAATAACTTTTTCTTTGAGTGATTCTTGCACAGGAGTAGGATGGCAACGGGTGTGGATTTTACGGACACCTACGCCTATCTGTATCTATTTTAACTTTAATGATTCTATATAGGTTAGGGTAGTAATTTGTAAATCCATCACGGGTTTAGGTAAGGTATGGATAGAGGCTCTCGAATACACACTATCTAATTATATATATATAATTTATTATATTAAAATTTAATTAATATAATAATATAATTAAATATTATTTATGTATTTTTAAAGATTGATGAATTACAAATGTAATAGAATTTTGAGATTGAAATATAATTTTTTATCATAATAAATAATATATAATTTTATTGTTTTAATATTATTTTTGAACATTTGATAAATTATTTTAATTTGAATATATTGAATTAAATTTTATGTTTTATTTTATCTATTTTATTTGATTTTACGGTAATTTATAATAAATTTTTTTATATTTTAAAATTTTTAATTATTTAATTAGATTGAATTTTATTTTAATTTAAAATTTTTAATAATAAATAGATCTAAATTTTAAATAAATAATGTTAATCAAATTTGATACGTGTGTAAATATTAATATTAAATTTTTAACCAGATTTGGAATGGTTGGTACAATGAATTATACATTCTAATTCGGATAGTTTAATTTTCGTGTATAGCCTATAGGGCCTATACAGGAGTCTTACAATTCCTTGGAATTTGGTGGATGGATATATGCGTGGAGGGAACAAATTTCAGCACCCACTTGCTCACGAATCAGACATTTTTCTCCTGCCTATATTTACGGGTCACCAACACATTGGAATAAACCTCTTCCTGACCTCTATAAATTAAAAATTAGTTTTCTAATTATTTTTATTATTATAAAAGGTCCAGCGGGTGACAGACTTTCCAAAAAAAATAATAATCCAAAAGAAATAATAATTTCCTTAGTAAAATTGATAAACTTTTACAAAAATTTCTCCAATTAACACGAATGAGTGCTTTTCACTTGAAGTGAAAGTTAAGGAGGACCTCGAAGCATGTAACTTTACAAGTCAATAAGGATACACATACCAAACCAATTGAGCTTTTTCTTAATTGGTTCTTGGAGTTGGCTAATAGGGGTTTAATTTTAGCATAAATGTGGATTTGTTTATTGATGGAGCAATAAAGCAGCCCAATCTTAAGATAGCAAAAAGCCCAACAGAAAAGAGCAGCAGAGAATAGGGGGTGTAGTAGGTGGATAGGGCATGGACATCGGAACAACAAAAGGATACCTAGCCGAATTGGTGCACCTATACCATCCGCATGCCCTGCACCCCTACACCTACAACAAGGAACAACAACCAAAGCTAATCACTAGACATGATAGAATCGAACAAGTTCGATTTAAACTATTTTGAATTTTATGATTTAAACTATATTGTATCCAATTATGTTTCTTCCTAAAAGCAAATTTTTCGGAAAAAAAAAAATAAATAAAATTTCACATTTTATTACCGTTATTGCTAATTTTTTGAAAATTTGAATTTAATTATATATATTTTAGATTTTGTAATAAATTTTATCTCAAATGGACTGTATCTCATTCCGAATTTATATGGTGATAATATAGAAAAATATTAAAAATATAAAATAATAACATGAAAAACACAATATAGTTGATAAAGAAAAAAATTGTTATATGGATATATAAATCAAAACAGCGTTATTTTGTATATTAAATTATTTCTCTTACTTAAACTAAAACGATATCGTTTGATTAAGAGAATAATAAATCATATTATAACGAATTTATTTTGAGAAGTGGCGATTTTGAGAAAGGGATTCATAGATATATTTCAATAAATATGATTTTCAAAATAGAACCATTTTTATTTTTATACCCATGTGATAATTTTTTTCACATCAGATTCATCATTTTTTCTACTTCATGTTTTACATTTTTAATATTTTTTCACATTATTGCCACGTAAAGTCGGAGTGAAATACATTTCACCAAAGACAATATTTGTTACAAACTTAAAATGCATATAATTAAATTCAAATTTTTTAATAATTGACCATAACGGTGATAAAAGTACAAAATTCAAAATTTCTTTTGTAATTTAGTCTAAAAAAATGAAAATTCAGATAAAAATGGGTCACATAAGGGTAAGGCGTCGAAATCAATTAAAAAATGATTTTTTTATTTATTTACACAATCTCAAATTCGAAACGAATGGAAGGAGTAAAACTTTTTTTTATGCCGCTGGGACATAATAACTTAAGTAATTGAAGGTTCAATTTTAATTATAAAAAGCTAATAATTAATTTAATCCTGATGTTGATTATATATAAATCTTAAGTGTAATGACAACCCTTGCAAGATTAACATTAGTCTCTACTTTGATTTAGTGTTGGGCATGGTTTTAAATGATGATTTCGTGTATTATATTGATATTAGAATTTGTGTAATGGTATCGAACTGAATTAGACTATATCATTTATTGACACTATAAATTTTAAAAAAATAATTCACACAAAAATTTTTATGTCGTATCGTATTAGTATCGAAATCAAACGTTATATAACAAGCAATATATAACATAAGGATATTTGAAACCATAATGTTGTGGGCAGGTGCAATTGAGAATAAATAAATAAATAAAAGAAGAGCTACCAATATTTTTTATTATATATTTTTAATAAAAAAATATATTTTTTTATTATTAAATTTAATTTTTATTATAAAAACTAGAAAGACAATTTTTTTATTATAATAAAAATTGTACGAAAAATTCGTTAGCTAACATTTTTCACCCAAGCAATAATCCCTAATCATACCTCCCTATGAAGGAAATTGAATTCCATTTTGGGATATAAATGAACAGAATAACAATGACAAAAGATACTTAAAACACGTATATAAAAAGACATATTTCTCATGCAAATTTCAACCTCTCTATCTAACACGTGCCATCTTTTGCCACGTGTCCATCCACTCATCTCCTTAAAGCCACTCTCCTTTCTCTATCGGTCTGTCTGTCTGTCTCCCTAGTTTTCCTCGTTTCACTTAATTTTCTGCAATTTTAAGGAAACCAAGCTTATAGCATAGCCTTCATGGCTGAGCAACCTCAAAAAATCGACAGGGGTGGTGGTGGCCCTTCAAGATCACAGATTATAGCGATGGTCACCCTGCTACCTGTTTGTGGCACTCTCTTCTTCCTTTCAGGCATCACTCTTACTGGGACACTGATCGGCCTAGCCGTCGCCACCCCCCTTTTCATCATTTTTAGCCCAGTTCTCGTTCCGGCGGCTTTCACGATTGGGTTGGCGGTGCTGGGTTTTTTAACATCAGGAGCTTTTGGGATAACTGCGCTATCTTCTCTGTCGTGGATGGCTAACTATACTCGGAGAATGAGAGGATCGTTGCCGCAGCAGATGGATCAGGCAAAGCAAAGAATACAGGATGCCACGGGCCAAATTGGCCAGAAGGCCAAGGAGATGGGCCACACTGTCCAGAGTAAGGCCCAAGAAGCGACTGGAAGGACATAATTTTGATTCAAATGTCTTAAACTTGGGTGTAGTTAAGGTTGTTTTATATATGTTAAATTTATGTGTGCTTGAGGGTTGCCATTTGTAATAGCAGTCTTGTACAAAGACAATTTCCTCTTGCTGGTGCATATCTTTATTTTCATTTTTTTTTTCTTTTCTAGTGTTGAGCTTTTGGTGTAAGTGTTTGTTTCTTTTATTAACATTTACTATATTAAATAAATGTTAGTTAATTCTAAAATTTATCTATGTTTTGGACTTCAATTATGTTATTAGAATTCGCGTAGGTAGATTTGTTAAAAGTTTTTAACAAGCCTATTCAAGTTTGAATTTGCCGATATTTTTATTAATTAAAGCAATTCTTTTTTTTTTTTAATTTTTATACTATGGTTTCCTGTAGATATTGCAATATGGACGACATATTATTAACTATGTCCACATTCGCATAGGAAAGATTTATTATTTATTATGTTATATGACTTCTTATGTAATATACGTATAGTAGAGCTTCGAGGGTTTATACATCACCCAGTCATTGACTATACAGAGCATCTGTATATCCAATAGAGGAAATCTTATTGATTATTCAGATCAGTGGAGAGTTTCAGACCATGTGTCAGATTGTAGCTGCCATGTTCAGTTAGTTCAATTGCAGAGAAAGGTTAAAATGCAAATATAAATAAAAAATTTCTCTCTTTTTTTTATTTGAAAATAACAATCCAATTGAAAGATCTAATTAAAAATACAGAAGGGAATTTTTAAAAAATGCTAAAAAATTGGTACGAATTTGCATTTAAATATGCGTTCAATATTGTTTTCAGTTTTACCGAAAATAACTTTATGAAATTACACCAACACTTTCTGTGTACTTTGGATATATTTTAAGGATACCTTCTACCTAAAATAATTATGTGAACAAAGCTTATAAAATCTATTATACTTTGGGCATACTTTAGATATATTTCGAGGATATCTTATGCTTAAAACAGTTATATGAACAAAGGTTATAAAAGTCCAATATACATTGGGTATACTTTAGATATATTTTGGAAATATTTTGAGCCTAAAACAATGTTGAACAAAGACCATAAAATTTGATATACCGTGAGCATACCTTAGGGATGATAATATCTCTGGTATACATTTGGGAATTCTTTGGAAATACCTCTGGTATACTTCGGTATACTTTTGAAAATTCCATTTGAATATTTCCGACAGATCTTAAGAATATTATGGATATACCTTGGAGATACTTTAGTGATTTCATACAAATAAGAAGAAGAAGATATATATACTCAAATATTATTATAATAATCACAAACACATTACAATTGCATCATTATCATCATAACAACTGTCTCTTTCGATATCGTCTCCATCCCAAATGAAGAAAAATCTCATGAAAGCGAGCATAATTGAAGAAGATGATGAAAAAGGAGTCAATATCAAAACTCTAACAGCAGCACCATGCGATAGAAATAAAAAAAAAAAGCTTTAGTGTTTGATTCCAAACTACTTAGATACCAAATTGATATACCTCAACAACTCATTTGACCAGACCAAGAGAAGTCAAGCCTTAATGCTAGGGAACTTGCGATTATGCTTATTGATATGGGTGGGCTTCTTAGCAATGATCATATTGTTGTGATGGAGGCATGGAAGCTAGTTGGATAAGTGCAACAGTGAGTTGAGTTGAAAAAAATCGGTACAAATGAAATAATTTTTTGTGCAAATAAAAAAAATAGAAAATTAGGGTTAAAAGTAAAAAAATATAAAAATTTCAGTAAACTATGAAATTTCCTCGATCCAGAATCCTAAGCCCAATAAGGAGGAATATACGGACCAGCAAGAGGTGTCTCTGTTAATGTTAGGCAACTTCAATAATCCCAGCCCGGCCTCCTCTTCTTTTCTTTGTCGTGTTAGCTGTAAACAGAAGAGTCAGCTTTTTTCATGTTAGTTTACTCTTGCGTGTTCAGGGATATGTACAACAATAAAATAAAGCCAAAAGCAGTATCTGAATAACTCCAAATTGGTGATAGTCATCTGAAAATTCTGATCTAGAGAGGGCATATGCATTAAGAAGAATAAGATCAAATCAGAAACTAAACCAATAATAATGTAACTAAATGAATACTCTATGAACCAGTTTTCTATAATAACTAAGAAGAAGCTCAGCCGAACCCACAAACATAGCCTGACGATAAACTTATCAACGACATGAGGTAGGACTCAAGTTCGATTATTCCTGCTTACAATTGGAAATAAATAATAATAATAAGAAGAAGAAGCTCCTCCCAAAGCAAGGCAGTTTTGAGAAAACTACAAGCAAAGTTTAAACAATACACACCAGATCAGTTATGTATAAATCTTAATTATCATTATCACTTCAGTAGTACTGAACACGTAAGATGTTAGTAAACATAGTAAAAGCTAGATGATTAGTTAAGTACAGCTCGTTGGCTGCATGCCTCATGATTGTAAGTTCAATCCCACTACCCAGTTCCCATCCTGAAATTACCAGAAAATATAGAAAAGATAATCATAATAATAATAGAGTAGAACCTGATTGATGCACAAAAAGCAACAATATCTGGCTGTATGTATCATTTCACTTCTTAAAAGGGTTGGCCTATACAAATGGTTACTACTGAAAAAGATTGTTGTTTTGTTATATTGTACCTTTGCTTGAGCTGTAACTTTGACAACCTGAAGCAGCAAACTTCACTGTTGAGCAGTTCTATAATATCACTTCTGAGAAAACCAATCACATACAAATGTCAGTTCTGAGAAAACCAATAACAATAAATGTCAGTTCTGCATGGTTATAAACACAAAATGATGAATCTCTTGCATGATTATTGTACTGCAGATGTTGCTCAGCGAAAAAAGAAAAAGGAATTTAACTGTTCACACTTGACAGGATAGGGATGTGTCAATGGTTTCATTGGGTCCATTTCATAACCAACCAAACCGAATGATCAGCCTGAGTAAACTAACACTGCTGTTGAAAGTAAAAGCTGAAAACTTTGTAGTATAATCTCTACAAAACATCCAAGATGCTTGTCTGTTTGGCATTTACCAATTACCAGGCATAAGTGGTTCTTCCGTTTCCCTACAAATACATCCCTACAAAAGTGCTTACCCAGCAATTAACAGAACAGGTAGGTAGATGAAAGCAAACAAAAATATTTTTAAAAAAATGGGAACTTGATAATATTTATTTATTATGTGAAAAATTAAGAAGTACAGAATATACATATAGTCCACTAATGAAGTTCCATCTATATTGAGACATGAAAGGAACAAAATAATGACATGGGAGAAGGGTGTCTTTGTTTGTGAGAATGGCATCTCTGTTTGTAATGTAATGCTCAAAAATTGATCCCTTCGATTATCAATCAGGACACCAAGATGCTGCCAACTCTTGGACTCAGCATTAACTTAGAACCCCTTTGAAGTTCTAAGGTATCAAACTATTGGTGCAGAAATGGTCTACTATCTGCACATGTAAATCTGCTTAACAGGTGAATAAACATATTGTTTATATTCCAGTAATCATAAGAAATTTGTTTGAAACATTTACAATTTACATTTTCAATGATCATTAGTAAACTTAATGTTAAGAAGGGAAAAACAAGCAACAATTCAACTTCTGTCTAGAAATTACTATTTGAAACGTCAGCAAAAAAAATCCAAATTAATTAACAGTTGATTACAGAAAAGAAAAGGAAAAATCAGCATCATTCCATATCCTAACCAAGATGCTTCCAAGAGTCATAAAGGCACAAAATACTATATTCTTAATCTTATATCTAATTGATTTTTTCAAAATGAAGATGGAATCCCCAAATCATCACCACCTTCTCTTCCTCTCTATCCTTTGTGCAGTCTTCACTGATGTTACCTCCTTCAATGTTGAAACCAAGGCAAGCCTCATGTACCCTTTTAGGTGCTCTGAATGCATCCAGACTTGCAACTCCTACCTGTATCAAGCTTCCAAAGGTCTTAGCATAGATCAAATAGCCTCTTTCTACTCAGTGAATACCTTCAATATTAAACCCATCATTAATGGCCTCAAACAAGACTACCTCGTATCTGTTCCTTGCACATGCAAGGATGTAAATGGCACTCGAGGGTACTTTTATGATACCAACTATAGAGTACAGCCAGATGACACATTTGTGAATATCACAAGTGTGCTCTATAGTGGGCAGGCGTGGGAAGTTCCTAATGAAGTGGAGCTATTTGTTCCTGGAGATACAATCCCTATTCACCTTCTATGTGGCTGCACAGAAGTACAGTCTCAAGACATAGTTACATAACGGTTCAAGAGAATGATACTTTGTCAGGGATTGGAAAACTCCTATCAGCAACATTGAGTGGGATTCACAGTTTAAATTTAAAATTGACTCAAAATCCTAGTTTTATTGATATAGGATGGTTGTTATTTGTTCCCAAGGAGAAGAAAGGAATTCGAGCACCGAAGAAAGGTTAGCCATTTAATATATATTAAGAGAATGACAATTCTTAGTTGCAGGATAGATTCACAGAAAAATGTTAAAGACAAATAATCTATATATGTACTTCCAATGAAATTGCTAAAACATTATCCTATGCAGCATTCCAATGACAATTTACATTTACTTGATATAACACTAAACTCTTTTTCCTTGTTCAAGTCAGGAAAACAACACTATTTGACAATCATAATAGCCATATTGTCAACTGTCACTTTATGTTCAATATGTGTTTCGATCCTTGTCACGCCCGCAAGATGGGGTTTGGTTGTTATAAGTGTGTATGAGTGGTATATGATGTGTATATGTGGGTTTATGGGCTAAAGTTGGTTTAAGTTTGGAGTTTGGGGGGGTAAAAAGGTACAAAATGTGAAAGCTGTAAGATAGTCACAGGCATGATTGCAGGAGTCACAGCTATGACTATCGAGGATGAGTGTTCTGGGTGGCATAGAGTGTCACGGGCGTGATTAAATAAGTCACGGTCATGACAAATTTGCTATATATAGGTTTCTCCGGTTTTCTTGGCTAACGACCCTCTAACCCTAGCTCTCGTCTCCAAACACAAGACATCATTTACTACCCCTTACCAAGAGTTTTCTAGCCTTAAAAACATAAGATTTAGTATAAGATGGGAGATTAGCAAGAGATTTGAGTAGAAAGGCAAGGAAAGAGGAGTTGAGGGAAGAGTAGCTTAGAGCTAAAAGGGGGAAACATAGAGTTTTCCTTCATCCAGCTTTAGTTTTGGTCTTCAAGAGGTAAGTAAACGTGACCTCTTACCTCCTCATCTCTTAGTTTAATTTTGAAAGTTTTGTTGAGATTACCCGATATGAGTGATAACCCTCTTATTTGTGGGTAAAAGAAAGATGGATTTTGGGTTCTTTTGAGGAATGATTTTCCTTAAAGTGGAAATAAAAGCTAATGGGGTGAGTTGAAGGAGTCTCATGAATGTTTTAATATTGTAAACACCGGTGTGGAAGAAGGGTCTCGACCATGAGGAAAAGACTGAGTTTGATCTGGTACGTAGGGGATCAAGGAGCACTTTTTGAGAAGGTCAGTACATATTCTCGATACAATCTTCATGGTATGTTGTGTAAATGCTATGTGTGATGGTATTTATGTCATATTATGTTGCTATGCTATAAGTGTTGAATTGACAATATGATTGATAGAATTAAGGTAAAGGTAATAAATGGGGTTAATATAGTAAGTGGAACTTGGATGTTATGGAAAAACAGGTGAAATTAATGAAGTGGTTGCTATTGTTTTGTTATAGCATTTAATGTTATGTGACTATTGTTTAAGTATATGTGTGTGTGTTATGTTTTAAATGCTGGTATGTTTATAATTTTTGAATGTTGAAATGTTGCTAGGAGAGGCTACCATTGGTTAGCCTTAGAAATTTGTGTGTGTTATACATGGTTTGGGTTGTTTGAACTTGGGTTGAATTAAGTAGAATGGAGTCACGCCTGTGACTCAAATGTTATAGAGATACAGAAGGGTTCACCACTAGGCTCACAGGTAGGCAAACCGTGACCCAGGTCGTGACTGCCTGTACATGGTGCATTAACAGGTTTTAAACTGATCACGGTTTTGAAACTCATGCATGTAGCATCCTTGGTGTAATTAGAGGGGATTCTAGTTATACTCAGTGGTGTTACAATCCTATTCCTCATCAAGAGAATCAGAAACCATAAAAACAGAGAGGAATATCTGCAAGCAGTCAGCAAATGCCAAAGTTCCTCCAGGACTTCCTTGCAAGGCTCCTTCCAAATAAGTGACATTGAAGGTATAACAGCTTAATCTTGTTTTCGGATAGCTACTTCTCAATGTTAAGTTCACAAACATGACTGCTGAATTCTTTAACAATTTTGAATCTCCTGAAGACAATTTGCATCTTTTGAATGGATGGAAGAGCACCAAATATAAACAAGTTCATGATTGACCAAAAGTGAATTGTGAGACAGACAACAAGAACTTTAGTTACTCCAAATTTATAATTATAACTGTCATAGTTGATAACTCATATGAAAAATAATTGTTTGGTACAGAATCAATGCTTGGATCAGAAAGACCGGTTGTATATAGTGTGGATGAGATCGAGAAGGCCACAAGAAACTTTGATGTAAGCATGAAGATTGGAGAGGGTGGATATGGAAGTGTATATTTTGGTTTATTGAAAGAAAAGGTACAATAGCTCACAGTTTTCATGTATAAGTTTATCATTTGACAAACTGTCTATGTTAATTTATACTCAAGTGTAAAACCTGGAACCCCAAACTTGATAGTACAGGAAGTCGCAATAAAGAAAATGAAATCAAGCAGATCAAAGGAATTCTATGCAGCTCAAAGTATTGTGCAAGATACATCACATTAATGTGGTAAATACTCATTTCATAGTAGACATGCAGTCAGACTTTAAAATGAATGCAAAAATCATCTATATAACACTTTCTGATGGTTAATATCTTATGTTTCAGGTGGAGCTACTGGGATACGCAAGTGATGATAGCCACTTTTGTTTAGTATACGAGCATATTCAGAATGGATCCCTCAGTGATCATCTTCATGACCCTTTGCTAAAAGGTAATGATGTTCTTCTTCTTCTTCTTCTTCTATGTTTCAGATTTTAAGATTCTTAATAAGTAATACAACTTTAGAAAGACATCCTAAAGTTGTTTAACATGATTAACATGAAAGTGCCTCTTCAGAAGCATAGAGAAAATTACACAAGATAGAAAATAGAGATGCGAAATATGTAGTGCAAGGAAGAAAATCTTACCAAGGAATCAGCTAAAGAAAGCATATATGAAAAAAAGTTGTTGATGATTGACAAAGAACATCATTAAAACATCATTAACACTCATGCTGTGAGCACTTCAATAAGTAAAGCCAAAGTACATGGTTTTGACATTAGCAGCTGCTTTCAGGTCATACACCCCTTTCATGGACTGCAAGAGCACAAATGGCACTTGATGCTGCAAGAGGAATTGAATATATTCATGATCACACAGAGGCCCAGTATGTGCACCGTGATATAAAAACCAGCAACATTTTGCTGAATCAGGGGCTCAGGCAAAGGTATTTGACTATATTTTAATAATGAGACTGCTGATGAGAGTGTCTGTCTGCTGAATTTGGTTTGTGATGTTTATCATTTGTTTCATCATCTGGTACTAGCTAGATTTTATTTCATAGGTATCTGATTTTGGGCTGGCTAAGATAGTAGAACGATCAAATGAAGAAGATTTAATAGCGACTCGCTTGGTTGGAACACTGGGTTACATTGCTCCAGAGTAAGTTATGCTTTATGAACTTCAAGTGTAAGTACCAAAAGATATTCCTTATCATCTGGTGGCGTTTTGCTAGATGTGTGCGAGAACTGCAAATGACATCTAAAACTGATGTGTTTGCATTCGGAGTAGTTCTGGCAGAGCTCATAACTGGCCAGCATGCTCTTATTCGTGATAACCGGCAACCCAACAAGATGAAGTCACTGGTCACAGTTGTAAGTCAAGATTTGAATAATTTTCCTGTTAAGCAAAGATCCTCTATGTCATCTGTCATTTATCAATCCAGTAATTAGAGGCTTATGCCTTGTTTTGTTTATTTCTTAAATTTGGTTCGAATATGATCAGATATGGACAATATTCAAGGAACAAGACATAGAGACTGCTTTGGAAGCTAACGTTGATGGTAACCTTAAAGGAAGCTACCCCATTGAAGAAGCGTGCGAGGTTAGTAATAGTGTTTTACCTAATGCAACAAACTATATGTGCATTCCACTCTGACCCTCAAGCTATTGCAGATGGCAAAAATTTCTTGGAGGTGCTTGAGTGGTGATCCAGTAAATAGACCAGAGATGCGAGAAATTGTTCAAGTACTCGCCCAAATTTTGACCTCCTCAGTAGAATGGGAAGCATCCCTCGGTGGAAGCAGCCAAGATTTGACCGGGATATTTGTTGGAAGATGATTTCAGAACTTTCAAGTATGAATGGCCGGCAGAATCATAGGCGGTTGTGTAAGAACATAGTCATCGGTCATGAGTCATCACTCGTTTGGTATTGTTTGTTAAGAAAAATGATCAATCGAGTACTTTCATCTACAATCACGATCATAAAACAAACAAACAACAGTGTGTCGTTGTTAAAAGAACAATTATCAACTTAATCTGATACTATCGCATTGTCCGTATTATGTCACAGATTTCAAGGAACATGTTTACCGAATCATGTAATGACTAAAATGGCTGCTCCTTTTTCGGGGAAAATCTTAGAAAAAATTTTATATTTTTAATTTTTCCGAGTATCGATTAAAAAATATTTAAAAAAAATCAATTATTTAAAAGATATTTAAAATTACTGTTAGACGATGTAAAAAATTATATTTTAAATTTTTTTAATTCAATTAATTAATTTTTTATAAATTAATTTTTTCAATTTTTTTTTAAAATTATCCATTTATTTGTTTCTATCTAAAATAATTTTTAAAATTAAAAAAATTTAAAAATATTTTTATTTTTTGAAAAGCATCTTTTCAAAACCCAATTTCCAATGGATTCAAATAAAAAAAAAAATTAAAACCTTTTGCGAAACACTTAATAACTTATTTCAAAAAAATATTTTTCCTACAATATTATTGAAAAAAATTCCTATAACTATTGAAGCCCAAGCCGAAGAAAGTAAAGAAGTATGGCTTAAATCGAGATGCACCGTATTGTTGTTGTTTTATTTCTTTTCTTTTTTCTTTTTTATCCTTCTTAGAATGCGTATGATTATATTAAATGTATTATTGGTAGTAAAATTTATTATTTAATTATAAAAATGTATTAAAATTTTAATTTATTATAATTTGATATTAATATTTTTATAAATATTATAATTTAATATTAAAATTTTTATAAGTGTTAAATTTAAGTATATAAATTAAAATTTTAATAAAAAAAGACGCTGTGGAATAGCCAAGCACGTTATCCGGTATACTAACTGAATAATACATTAATTTTAACTTAAATACTAAATCATAATATTAATAAAAAATTTAATGCGAAATTAGAATAAATTAAAATTTTAATACAATTTTAGAACGATAAATTTTCATGCTAATAATATTTTTAACCTGGTTATGAGTGTAATGTGTTTTTCAATGAAAAATTGGAAACTGTAGAACGTCAGCAAACCACATTGCCACCTTCATCTCGCAGATGACTATGGTAATCCTCTTTTCTAGAAGCTCGTCCATTCCGCTTCATCAACAGCAACAATTATTCCGAAATATTTATTAATTTGTTATTTTTCTGAAGATTCCTTCAGCGAACAGATCAATTTAACAGCTTAGACGAATAAGATCAATCGTTGAATTGATCTTTCATTTTCTATTCGTTTCATTTTCTCTGGGTTTCCTTTTCTTCTCAAACACGCAGTTGCAGATTCACACCTGCAACTTCGATCTATGGCAGGCGCCGCCTCGGCTTTTTTTCTTCTAGATATCAAAGGCCGTGTTTTGATTTGGCGCGACTATCGCGGTGATGTTTCCTCTGTTCAGGCTGAGCGCTTCTTTACCAAGCTCATCGAGAAAGAGGTTCTCATCCCTCTCGCTATCTATCTATCTATCTATCTATCCACATTATGACGATGCGTTCTATTTATTTTTTTTAATGTGCGCTCTTTTGGTGTTGAACTTTGTTGATTAGTGATAGGAAGCTATGCATCTTATATTATATATATGGAGACTACCGTTTTTGCAATATTTATTGTGAGAGTTACTTTGATATATTTGTTTTTGTGTTTTTTCAATGCCATCCATTTACCTGATTTTGCTTGATCTGGTTTCAGGGGGATCCACAGTCTCAGGGTCCTGTGGTTTATGACGATGGAGTTACTTACATGTACATGCTACACAACAATGTTTACCTGATGACTGCATCTAGGCAAAATTGCAATGCCGCAAGTTTTCTTCTCTTTCTGCACCGAGTAGTTGATGTGAGCTCTTTGTTTTTGCCTCGTCCCCTCTGATGATTTAATTTTTCTGCACTTGAATTTGTTTGCGTTATGTCATTATAATGTGAAGGTGTATACAATTTGACATTTTAATGGTTCTACAACTGAAACAGGTGTTTAAACATTATTTTGAAGCGTTGGAAGAGGAATCCTTGAGAGATAACTTTGTGGTTGTGGTGAGTAACCAGCATTCTTGTATTGAGAAGAGCAAAACTAAAATTGGGACTTAGATGGGGCTATATATAATGAAGTCTTATTATTTAACAGTATGAATTGCTTGATGAAATCATGGACTTTGGATTCCCCCAATATACTGAAGCAAAGATTCTCAGTGAGTTTATCAAGACTGATGCTTATAGGATGGAAGTCGCTCAGCGACCTCCAATGGCTGTAACAAATGCTGTGTCCTGGCGTAGTGAAGGGATAAAGTACAAAAAGAATGAAGTGAGTTGATTTTTGTTGATGTTATTGATTCTGAATTTAGCTAATATCTGATAACTTAAAGAAACTTTTCCTGTGGTTGATCAGGTTTTTTTAGATGTGGTGGAGAGTGTTAATATACTTGTCAACAGCAATGGTCAAATAATACGTTCAGATGTTGTTGGGGCTCTAAAAATGAGAACATATTTGAGGTGCATGTCAATTTTCTTCCTAGTTAGTTGCTTAGTGTAAATAATGATCTTTTAGGGTGAATTTATAAAAGAATAGCTCTTCTTTATGAAATTTGTTTTCTCCAGACACACTGCATAGCATATATTTGCATGCCTGAAAATTAAATTTACAAACTTCATCTCACATAGTCCTGTTGGTATTGTATATTTAATCTGATACTCCTTTCAAATGTTTTGTTGAGCCGATATAACTTTTTATTAGATGCTTGTCAAATGATCTATAAGAGGAGAACAACAAAAAGAAGTAATAAAAGGCAGAACCCTGAGAAGAGCCTAATCTTTGGGTCACTAACATAATTATCATTTTTCGTCATTCAAAAATTGCAAATGTATTTAGTTAAAATCCTATGTGTTAGCTTTGTGATGTTCTCACTCTCATAATAAAAGTAGGAGACAATCTGGCTCATTTCAAAATAGTCCTTTTTCATTTTTCTGAGAAGAGTTTTTCTGGTTTACTTCTTGTCTTTGTTTTTTTTTTTTTTTCTCACATCTTCAGATGGATTGAAACTAACCGTGTATCATTTGTTGTAGTGGAATGCCTGAATGTAAGCTTGGCCTAAATGATAGAGTACTGTTAGAGGCTGAAGGTCGAGCAACAAAAGGGAAAGCTATTGATCTTGATGATATCAAGTTTCATCAGTAAGTTCTCTTACTACTATGCCTTTTTTTTTTTCTTTCTATTCTTATTTTTATGGCTTAAGCCATACTCAGCCCCCTGAACATGTTCGTTTTGGCCATTTAGCTCATTGCAAAAAATTTTGGTCCACTTAGTCACTTGAACTTCTTTTTTAATCCATTTTGCCCCATATTCAATTCGTAAAACATATATAAAGCCCCCTAATGTTAACATATCAAGGAAAAATATTTGACTTGGTCAATTGCCATGTCAGCAACAAGGGACTATATGCTCGGTTTTACAAATTGGACAAGTGGCAAAGTGGACCAAAAATGGAATTCAATAAGCTAAATGGACCAAAAATCACTGCAGGGGGCTAAATGGTGAAAACGAACATTTTCAGAGAGCTGGATATGACTTAAACCTATTTTTATTTTTCTAATGTTTATGTAGTGATGTACATACAAGAGTATGGATATGTGTGCATGCGTATATGTTTCATATGCTTAATAGTAGCATCACCAATGTACATAGGTCTGCATGCTAATATGCTCTTATGTCTGTGGAGCTATCTGCATGCTTATATCTTTTCAAATGAGGATTAAGATATTCTTACTGCTACTCCATTAGCTGACTTTTAGCCTTTTCCTCTCTAACTTGCTTTTTGCCCTCTTTTTTCTCTCAGATGTGTACGTTTAGCTAAATTTGAAAATGATAGGACAATATCCTTCATACCACCAGATGGATCTTTTGATTTGATGACATATAGGCTGAGCACTCAGGTTTGTCCTATGTTTTATGCACCTTATATTATCCGATGATTCTTTCTTTATAATTTTCAATAATTTGCTTTTGCCTGTTTGTGGGTAAGGTTATAGTGATGTTTGTAGGTTAATGCTTGATTTCTTTTCTGTGTATAAGTTGATTGACCTCTTGCATCGTTTAGGTATAAGTTGATTGGCCTCTTGCATCCTATTTTGTGACTTTGTTGAACATTTTTAAAGTCTAAGCTCTACTTTTCAAGGTTTCAGGTAAAACCTCTCATTTGGGTGGAAGCTCAAATTGAAAGGCATTCTAGGAGTCGAGTTGAGATAATGGTAAAAGCTCGAAGCCAATTTAAGGAACGCAGGTAATAAAAAATTGATGACCAATTTGATCGAAGAAATGGAACATGAACAAATTTGAAAGTCATTGAGGGAAATGACACAATCTTTTTATTCATTTGCAAGCAACATTTTTCTTTTTGAAATTTGCTCTTCTATTCTGGTGGTGCAGCACTGCAACTAATGTTGAAATTGAATTACCTGTGTCATCTGATGCAACAAAACCAAATGTCCGGTCTTCTATGGGATCAGCTTCATATGCCCCGGAAAAGGACGCATTGGTCTGGAAAATCAAATCTTTTCCTGGTAATAAGGTAGGAATTTATTCAGTCTCTCATATATTCAGTTTTCTGCTGCTATTCTAATTGGCAATTTTATTAAAATGTGAAATGAAACTAACTCTTTCATTTGTAAATTTCTATTGATCAGGAGTATATGTTGAGAGCAGAATTTAGTCTTCCTAGTATATCAGCTGAAGATGCAAATCCTGAGAGAAAAACTCCCATCAGAGTGAAGTTTGAGATACCATATTTTACTGTCTCTGGCATTCAGGTACATGCTTTTATATTTATATATTTCTTTGGGGGGATTTTTTGCATGTTTACTTCACCCTGGTATTTGTGTTTGATGTTATGGATGATTCTGGGGATTGTAGCTGTTTATGCTCCTAGTTGATAGTTCAGTTTTGCTGTTTAGAAAAAGCTAGTTTTCTGAATTCATGATCCAACTAAGTCTAAAGCCAATATGCTATTCGAATCCTAAAATCTTTTTCCAAACCTTTTTCCTTATAATTATCCTATTTGCATATTAACATGATGTTAAAGTATTGTGCGATAGTAATAATCTAAATGTCAAGAGTCAGTGCCCTACATTATTGTCTGGAATGGATTTTAGTATTGGGGAATAAGACAGGAAATCTCATAACCTTTTATGAATCTAGGGGATCATAGAAAGGAAGAAATTAATTGGCTGCTTTTTTTTTCCTTTTTGTTTCAAGCTGCTTTCGGGCTCCCCACTACATGTATCCTAATATAGGGACTTTGATTGCCTGGCTATTAGCCTAATTGCAATTTGACAACCTTCCATAGAGTGGCAAATTTACCAATATAAGGAAGCTTGTACTTCGGGCCTTCCTAGATCGGCCAGTGGTTTATATGGCAAATCATGTACAAATTGCATATTCTTAATCACTGATCTTGTACTTAGCACAATAAGAGTTGGTGCTAAATTCCAGACTTCTTTACTGTTAGCATATGATAGACCTGCCAACTGCCATACATTTTACTTATGCTAGAAGAGGGAAGAAGAGGACAATTGAGGGAATTCAAAGTCAGCAGGAGCAATAAGTAGATGTTAATAGTTCAGGTCAGCTTAGTGTTGAGCAGGATAAGTGATGAGTCAGCAAATGATTAACTGACAATGAGTCAATTGGCGGGAAATAACTGCCAAGGTTCTAGAAGGGAAAGAAGGATATAAAGAGAAGAGTGAGAATGGAAAAAGGAAAAAGAAAATTCTATTGTAAAGTGAGGGATTGGGTGGGATAACTCTGTAATTGCTAATAATTCATAGTGATTCAAAGACTTGTGAATAGTACTTCTTGAATTCTTATCTTTTTGTTGTTTCTGTTCAACTGTTGTGAATTGCTATCAGAATATTATTTCACATTTGTGTGTATTTATCTACATTTATATTGCATTTTCTCATGGTTTCTTCATTTTAACTTTTCAAACATGCTTTTGTTTGAATTGTCATTGGATATAAGAATAGGTAGTCTTCAAATATGATAAATAAACATCGGGATCTTGTAGGTTCGGTACCTGAAGGTAATTGAGAAAAGTGGATACCAGGCTCTACCATGGGTCAGATACATAACGATGGCTGGTGAATATGAATTAAGAGTAATGTAAGGGTCAATTTGAAATGTTGCCTCTTCCAGTCAGGTAAATGCACTCTGCTGCGAGACATTTAGATTAATGACAGTCATTCGAAGAGAAGGATTCTCCAAAATTTTTGGTATCTCATTAGAGTTATGTTGTCAATTTTTTTTTTTTTTTACCGTTTCCTTTTCTGCTGTGTTAATTTGTTTTGTTGTCAATTGGTGTCGGGTTCAATGGTTCAAATTTTTTGGTGGGAATTTAAATATACGGCTGTTTTGTTCTGTTCTATCAATTTTAAATGTATAATACAAAGCCGTTGCCCACAAATTTATGCGATCTAATTGTCTATTTGGCTTGGGTTTAAAAACAAGCAAGGGGTTCCTAATATCAGAAAATTAATTCATTGATTGCCAGCTAGGGATAACCATCTTGGCCTTGCCCCCTATTCGCTACCAAGAATCTCTTGTACATGGCTCGGTTGTCACTTGAACAAGGAAGCATACATTATTGAAATATCAATGCATAACAAACTCCAATATCCTCAATATTTATTTACAACAAGATCATAAATGAATTTATTGATGAACCATAACTACGAGATAAGTGGCCTCCGGGCAACAGCCAACGGCCACATTCTAATGGCCATGTTTTCTTAATTCACATATATGCAAAAAAAAAAAATTTGCATCTATATATATGAATAGTTAATCAAAAGCTGTAAGAATGATGCTTTAGGATATTGTCATTGAATCTAAGTATTTGATAAATGGTAATTCTATTTATACAAGCTAACCACCTCTGTCCTTGGTTTGTTCATAGTTGTCAACATGAATTTTGGACAGTCTGTCTATAAATAATTTCATGTTGTCATCTCTATCTAACAAACTAATCCTAACATATTCAGGGCCACTGCCGAAGTGTATCCCACTTCTCGTCAAGATTTTATTCGATTGGAGAAATCCTTGGCAATCCTTGATAGGTTGTTCGCATTTCAACCATGCGAAAGCTGCAAATGCAGACCATATAAGCACAAGGAATAAGTTTAACACTTAACATTCCTATCAACAATGGTTGATGATCAGTGAAACTTACCAGGTTGAGGCTTGAAGACCCTTCCGAGGAATCGACAGAACCCAGGAGGGAAATCTGGTAAACTGAACTGACCACTTGTTTTCACCGCCTCCCTTAGAAGTTGCCACCTCTCTGCCATGTGCTGATATGCAAACTCAAAAAGGGTTTCCGACTTATTCCTCGATGACTCGCAGCTATCAGAGACGACTTTCAAAACCTTAGCTGCTCGCAACTGCGAATCCTTGGAAACGCCTATGCTGTTGAGCTCTATATACTTTATCATCTTTCTCGCTATCTGTTTATCTTGTACAAGAGCCCAACTAGTAAATGTTGAAAAGTTAAAACGAGTAAGAAATATAGGACTGCAAAATACGAGTAACCATATCTACTTGCTGAGGTGATCAACTACATACCCAATGCGCATTCCAGCATGCCCTGTGCTTTTGGAGACTGTGAATAACATAATGTCATAGTCAGCCGGAGAAGGAATTGGTGTATATTGTGGCCAATAATATGCCAAATCATGCACCAAAATCCCTCCACTTCTATTCAACACAAATTGCCTTAAAAATCCATCTGGGTTATTTGGGGATGTCACTAGTTCAATAAAGTTTCCTTCTTCATTGTAGGTGCGAGCATCCCCTGCCCATTTATATAACCCTGATTTAAGGCAATCTGTTATTGCCGGATAAGACTGCAAGAGACAAAATTTATATTAGACCACTCCACTGCAAATCTAATCATTCAAGCATGAGCATATACGTGCAAATCAACTTTGGCCGCCGTAATTTTCGATAAATAAGGACCAAAGTATCACCTAATATGGCAAATAACAAACACATTGCGTCAAAAAATGTTTCAGTGGAAGTAAAGCACAGCATATTTGGCACTTACTGAGTAATATGGAGCTGCAGATACAACACTGATGGGTTCATCTGCATCTTGGGGAGCAAGTGCATATAAAACAGCTTGATAAAGCTGGGTTGAACCTGTTCCAACCACAATCTGGCGACCCTCTGTGACTGCATTGCCTACTATTTTATGCAGTCTTACAATCTGCTTGGCAAACTCCGGCTCCAAAAACCAGCAAGGGTTCCCAATGTCAGAAAAATAGCTCATAGATTGCCAGCCAGGAATAACTATTGTAGCCTTGTCACCCATTTCCCGCCAGAATCTTTCGTACATTGTCGGATCACCACTGCATTAAGCAAGCAGCCTCAATAAATGTAGTCTTAGCTTGTCTATTACATTAACGTGGTAATATATTTTATTTATATAGTTATGAGAAGTCAATTATAGTACCAAGAAAGCTCTACCAAATCTATTTATATATTCAGAAAATCTCCATTTTAAGAATTTAACCCAAGAATTACGAATTCAAGTTTCATTGAAGGCAAACCTATAAAAAAAACATGCAGGCTAATTTTTACCGATTGGTAAGCACTAATTGCAGTAAAGGCCAACTCAAGTTGGAATCTGAATAAAGTGTGGAGGCAGGTATGGGAAGACAGAATTGGTAGGCCCCTTAATAAAAAATAATCAGATGATGTGTATATGCCTGGCTAACATCATATCAAGCATAAAGTGTTGTATAATACTGATGGGGTTACTGCCGGGTGCAAGGCTCCTGACCCACTAAGCAAAAATCCATTTATAATTGGCAAATATCTCTAAAGGACCCACAAAGTGCTAGACCCACAAAAACCCACTTCCTACATAACCTAAAACATGCCATTAACATAATAGCTTAAGCAGAACACTGCCACCAACGGAAGGCGTACTTTTTTCTTTAGATCATCTCAAAGGCCAAAAGGAGGAGAATTCAATTCAATGCATATAGAACCCACATGGCCCCCACAAACATGCATCTTCTTCTTGTTAAATCCCTATTGCATTAAGGTAAAGTGCAGATTGGACTCCTCCAATATGCAATCGACAAATTATAACTAAAAAACTGTTAGAAAAATTGTCTTTTTTTTAAATGGAAAAGGTCCACAAGAGAAACACGACTAAGCTACATAATGATGATGGTGGTGGAGGTCAAAATGGGATTTGAGTAGCACCATCAATGGTGCAATTTGTCATGATTTTAGCACTTACATCATTCACCCTCCAACTTGGGAACATAGAGATGACAAAAACCAGTCATCAAGTACGAAACAAAAGGCAATTTCTACCCTTAATACCAATAATTTCCACATTCACCATAAAAAAATCTAAAATACAGAAGCAACTGTGACCCTCTATGACCTGTCTTTATCTATCCCGCCAAGACACCATAGCTGAGCAAAGAAGCATGGGTCGGTAATGCTTATGCCTGAGGTAAGCAAAACCCTCAACGCACGTTGAAAAGGGAATTCCATATTTTCATTACGGAATCTTGAATTTATAAACAAAAATAATAATAAACTAAAAATTGGAAATTTACTAATTACCCTTGAAAATGATATTTCAGTTTTGCCCCAGAAACTCATAATTATATCTAAGGACAGAGAATGTTAATTTTACTTAAACAAGACCAGCTTTTCAATCAAGTCTCAAGTGTTTGATATTTCTCTCAATGAACTTATAGAGTAATTTTGTAAGAAGAAAAGGAGCAAGTGAATGTTTCTACTTACTGGTCGAGATTGATCACTCTATCTCTGTCTTCGCCAGCCAGAGTAGCCGAAGAAGGAGAGGACGACGTAGACAGATGTGTACTGTCCGGTGCCATCGGCTGTCTGTGGTTGGCCGGAGAGAAACCAGCGAAGCCAAGATTGTCAGCATCATACGCCACTCTCAAAATGAAGCTGACATTGATAGCCAGAGACAGCACCAGCAAATTCCTCGCTGAGAAAACATGACAGAACCTAGCCATTATGAAGAAGGCAGAAAAAAGAGAGATTTAAGCTGTTTATGAGTAACAACTCTGGAAAATATGCTAGGAATGAAGAATCAAAGGGGTGGATTGGATAGCAAAACCCAGAAGATGAATACAGAAGCTTTGATTGAAAAATAGACTGTGGAGCAAGAGTGAAGGTTATTAGTCGTATGATTCCTGTACAGTCAAAGCAAAAGCAGTACAGGGGACATGAAAATGTTCAGAAATGATTAGGAAGCTATTGAGATAAAGTTTTGAAATGACTCTAAAAACCCATTTGACAGCGAAAGAAATCAATGAGATTCCTGGGTTTCTAAAGCCTTTTCAGTGCATGAATCTGTAAGCTTTTTACTTGGAAAAAAGAGAGAAGAAATTGGTGTTCAAAGTTTGCACCAAATTTTTCAGCTTTTGAAACAGAGAAGAAGCATAAAAAATTATAATAATAAAAATAATAAACTGGCATTTCTTGATTTTGGACCCAGAAAGGAAAAGAAGAACGACAAAAAAAAAACAGAAATGGTATGATGGGGATGGGCGCTAACATGCGCTGGCTAGGCTCTCGGAAAGGCTTCCGACAACAAAATTTTCTCAAGAATCAAGAAATCCCACCCTCTGTTTACCGGGAAAAAAAATCTCAGTTTTTCTATACGAGATCTCGAGAGAAAATATAAATAAACAAAAATAGAAACAGGGCAATATCTTTAGGTGCTTAGATTCACTGTTCCTTTACTATCGTGTGTGTATATATATATATATATAAAGTTCCATTCTTTTCCCAAATTTAAAAAAAGAAAAAAAGATTGCTAATCCAAAAGTAAAACCTCATGCTTTGTTTCCATAACTAAATTATTTTTTCCTAAATTGAAGTTTTTATTTTTTGGGGAATTTGGCGTTTGAAGGGTGTCTGTCATATTATGATCATATCAGTTTTTTTTTTTTTTTTTTTGATAAGAACATTTGTGGAGTTACAGTCTTCCCTGTGAAACTTTGGACTGAGAATTGACTTGTATAACATAAAGACTTATTTTTTGCTTTTTGGGCATTCGTCGATTGATTGCCCTTTGTTTCTTCTTGTTTCTTTTGATTTTTTTCTTATACCTTTTCTATTTGTTTCTTTCGATTTTCTTTTTTAAATTTATGCCTTGTGTATTTGTTTCGATTCTAGAGTTTGAATCAAATCGATTTTAAAATTATTAGTTTAATTTTGTAAACTACTAAATTTTTTATTTAAAAAAAAACAAATTTACTAATTTACTGTTATATTTCATATATTAATTTATAATTTCCAAACATCTTAAACTTAGCTCTCTCTCATTTTTTTTTTAGCAATTATAGGCTATGTTTATATCGAAAAATTTTAAATAATTTATATATTTATATTAAATTTATTATTTAATTATTTAAAAAATACTGAAATTTATGAATTTTAGAAAATTTCTCATCCACTAAAATTCTTCATTTTTAAATATTTAATTTCTCACATCCTAAGTGGAAAAGTGCACGAATTTTAATCAATAAAAGATTGTTGTCAATTTTTTTATTCAAAAATTGTCCGTAATAAATTAAAAATATTTTAAAACTATCTTTAATCTTAAAAAAGTAAAAATCAATTTTCTTTTAGTTTCAATTAATTACTTTATTATTATTATGTATTAAATTAATATAATTAAATATTATAACATATAATAATTTAATTTTTTAATTTTTTAACTCTTAAAATAATTAATTTTATTTTTAAAATTTTTAAGTATATAGTAAAATTGATTGTAAATTTTTAATTAATAATAAATTATCAATATTTAATAAATAATAAAATTGTAAATTAATTGTTAAATTCGTAAATTGTGATAGTTAATCTAAATATAAATGTAAGAATGATTATATCATCGATTCATATATTTTATAATCAAATCAAACGATAGAATTTTTAAAATTTATATATTTCACAATTTACGAATTTTATGAAATTCATAAATTTTAAATTTTTCTAATTCAAACTGAAACTTAACATTTTGCAGTTTTGCTTTTTATTATGAAAAAAATAATTTATTTATTATCTGCAAAGGAATTTCACAAAAAGTATACTTTTGAGTTTTGAGGAATATTTTCAAAGTAAAATGCCCAACAAAGTTTTTAATATTAAGTGTCATGGCTTAACTTTATATACTTTTTTGTAAGTATTTTTGTGCATATTTTTTTCTTCTTTTTTTTTCCAATTAAAAAGTATTAAGCAACATTTTATAAAAAAAAAAAAAGGAAAAAGCATCAATCTTGTTAGAGCTTTCTATAGCACCACAAAGACTGTTGTGTGTTTTTCTTTATTTACTTTTCTTTCCTTTGCTTCCTCTCTGCTTTTTCAAGTTCCATCCAGCAGGTTTTCATTCCTCTTAAACATTTTTTTTTTTGACAAAAAAGGAAAACAAATTAAGAAAAAGAAAAAGAAAAAACAAATAAAGGATCAATGAAATATGATTTTCTGAATTGGGTCCCAAGGTTGTAAAAATCGGTCCAGTCAATAAATCAGGAAAGTTAGCGGATCACGGATTTAAGATCGAACTGATCTATGTAATATTTTCATAAAATATAATGTCTTATATATAATAAAATATAATATATCTCATACATAATAAAAATAGAGAATTCTTTTCTAGTGTACAAAAATAATATAACATGTCTAATATTCTTTTTTTATATATTTTTTAAAAATTATATTTCATATATTTGTATAACTAAACATTTAATTAATTATTAAATGTAAAGGTAATTTATAACTTGAAAATACAATCAGCCAAAATTTTTAAATTGTAAAAGAAAAATAATATAAAAAATAATAATAAAAAAATGTAAAAATAAGTAAACAATCTCATATAAAAAAAATAATAATAAAGATAATATATCATTTTATAAATAAGAGCGAGTTAATTGTTTAAAAACATATATATGTTGACCAATTTAATTAGTTTATAGTTAATTCATCTAGTTTTTGGATTAATTTTTTGGTTGAACCAGTTGAATTGGCTAGATTAGATCAAATTTAATAATTAAAATTTTTTTGCAAAAAATTTAAAAAATAACCCTGAAAACCAACCGGTTCCCAGTTTTTTCAGTTGAACCGGCCAGGTCACCAGTTTTTCTACCGAATTGTTTTTCTTCCGGTTTTATAGATAAAAACCTTATGATCTAAGAGCCGATTTCCAAATTTTCTGGTTGAACTGGCAAGACCGATTCCATTTTTACAACCATGCTAGGTCCAGCACATATTTGAAATTCAGTGTTGGTAAAATTGCATATTTAATAAGAGTAATTTAAACTAAATAAAGTGATGTGGGTGGTGGTGGGATTGGAAGTGCAAATGGCAAGGCATGCAACCAAGTGAGTGGTAACGAAAGAACCATATCAATGTAAGATTTGTTTTCTGAAAATCAATCTGCAGAATGAAATTAAATACTGAAAACGAACAAACACCTAATATTCTTAATGTATAAATTGGCTGCACCTCTTCTTTTCTTTCTTTTATGGGTCCACAAAATCTGCATTCTCAATAACAATACCAATTGCTCCCTTTCCCTTTGGGACCAGAATTTTTAAGTTTTTGAGAGCTCAGTCGTGGCAATCCCTTCCGCACAAACTAACAAAGAGTGATGTTCGGGACACTCTCCATTTTTCCCACTATTTATCTTCTAATTAGTCGGCGAAGGAAGAGAAAATTTTTTAAATAATTTTTTACGAAAAAAAAAATAAAAGTGTACTGGTCAATTAACAATGCCAAACACCAGCCAAGGATTTTATTTTATTTTTTTAAATTAATGATTATTATTATTATTATTATCAGAAAGGTGGTCCTCTGTCTAGGAATTAGAGTCCTTTTTTTCCCAAGGCTTGAAGTCGAAAGAGGGAGGCCATTATGGAGATGCAAACTAACCCAATCATAATTTATAATTGAAGGAAGTGTTGAATTGTACTGTTTGTGCATTGAAACTGAAAATTATTAATATTCAATTGCAATATAGACTAGAAATTTCATCTCTGCTGCCTACAAAATTTGAATTAATTTTAGACTCCCGTGTTTCTTTTCTGTAATAGCTAGGCCTGAACCCACAGGATTCGTCTTATTGGGTTCCTCAAGGATGCAAGAAAATAAAAATAAAAATAAAAGAAAAAAGGGTATTTTTATTATGGACACCGGCTGACCGAGTGCAATCCCAGGTTCTGAATCGCCACTCATCAGCATTTCATCGTCAGGCAAGCTGCCCTGATTGCATGTGGGACCATCAATGACCCATGATATAATCATCATTAAGCCCAATATTCCTCTTTTATGTAATCTGACAATAATTGGACATGGGCTTTTTTAAACAAAGCAATGCTCAATAGATTCTTCTTCTTTCATGTGAGTGCGACTTGAGAGGATGATTTCCACTTTATGGGCCTGCTCCCAATACAGGGATTTGTCATTGTATAACTTTATTAATGATTTTCTTTTTTTCTTTTTGATATTGTACATGAATAATTTTAACAGTTTTTGAAGCAAATCACTGTATAATTAGTATTATCACTGTAACATATAAAAAGTAGTTCAATTTCTCTATTTTTAAGTTTTTTTTTTTTTCATTATACCCGTTTACATTTGTTGGATATAATTATAAGTCATGTAATTTAAGATATGGATTACTTTAAATTCCACGACTATTAATTATGTGAAATTTATTTAAAATAACTTATAATAATTGTCATATATATTTTTTTATTTGTCATTTCCTTTCTATATGTACAAAAATTATTCAAAATTAATATTAATTATGAATAATTTTCGTTCACACATACTAAGTTACATGTTTATTATATGCAGACTATATTGGTATTATATGATATGAAATTGTGCATAAATATAATTTATTTTTAATGATGAACCTAAATTATGTAACACAAAAATGAACATAACAATGTGTTTTAATCATATATTGATTTAATGTTGTGGAATACAATATTTTTTTAAGATATAATATATTTAAATATAAGTAGAATGAGTCTAAAAAAAAAGAAGTGATAATAATAAGCAGTTACCAATTTTGAAGATATAGATTTATTTAAATCCCTAAAAATCAAGGAATCATTAATTATGTAAAATTTATTTAAAATAACTTATAATAATTGTCATATACATTTTTTATTTGTCATTTCATTACTATATGCAAGTTATATATCGACAAAAATTATTCATAATTAATATTAATGATAATAATTTTTATTCACACATATCAAGTTATATATTTGTTATTTGTAGTTTAAATTAGTGTTATATAATACAAAATTCTACACTAATTTAATTTATTTTTAATAATAAAACCAAATTTTGTAACACCAAATGAACGTAATAATATGTTTTAATCATGTATTGATTCAATGTTGAGGAATAAAATTTTTTTAAAATATAACATTTTTAAATATCGGTGGAACGAGTATGAAACATAAGAAGAATGTGTTGTTCTTGTAACTATCAAATAGTAGCAACATTGTTTGTATATTATATATAGGTTATCCAAGATTGTATTTGTGGTATATGACTTCATACATATCAAGTTATATGTTTATTATATGCAATTATATTGGTATTATATGTTACAGAATTATGCACAAATTTAATTTATTCTTTATGATGAAACCAAATTTTCTAACACCAATCATATGGCCAATTGCTTGCTATTTTTATGAGAACCAAAACACCAGTAGAAACTCCAGCAACCTCCCCATTTCTTTTCTACATTGAATAAGAAAATAGTAAAGATTAAATTATGCTGAAAAAAAAAACTCAACGAAACAAGCTAGACGTCACAACTAACCAAAATTTTACTTAATATAAGTATTGATTCAATGATGAGAAATACAATATTTTTTTAAGATATAACTTATTTAAATATTGATGAAAAAAGCCTGAAAAAAACAAAAAAGTGTATTATTCTTGTATTAAATTTTTAATAAGCATTAAAAGAAACTCATGTTTCTAAATCTTCTTTTGCTTCTTTTATCTAGGAACTTCCAATCTCCCAACAGAATAACCGCGCCTTGCTCGAAACAAATCTTATCATAAACCCTAACACAAAAGAGTAGAGTCAAAATATAAAAGTCATTCTATTAAAAAAAACATAATGATGAGCAATACCAACTAATCCGAAAGTAAGTGTTAGAAAGTGTTATTAGCATCCCCATTTAGGCCTTGCAATACCATTAAGATGGTGAGAGAGAAAACATAATGATGAAATACAAGAATAGGTCGAACCTTAACCGGTGTCTCCCCACCCAACCATTATTTACATTCACAAACAACAGAATCAAATCTCTGTACTAGTTGATATATCCACTTTACAAAGCAACCAACAGATATGGGTGTAAAACTCTTATTGCAGGAAGGATATCAAGTCATAAATTGAGTCCAATATTCTTGTGCAAAACAAATCCAACCGAGCATTTGACAACAACATTACCCAACATTCTACCTTGTCAATTACATCGTCAACTAGTACCCTGTTTCCACTCCCAGAAGAGCTTGATTTACTGTCCACAGTAGAGGCAGTAGGAATAACATGTGGTAATACACAAGCTGTTGGCAATCTTGAATAACTAATTTCACCACTGCTAACTAGAGAAGATAAAGGAGGTTGCAAGGGTTTCATAGCTGAACTCCCGCTATGGATAGGAAAGCTATAATGATAATCCATATTATTATTGTATCCCCCAGGTTGTAGCCCCTGTACCGGCAAGTTTGTAGTAGATTCTTCTGAATAACGAAAATTTGAGGGTTGATCATGGCATCTGTGAGGGGAACCAATATTGAAATATTGATTTGGAGGACTTTCATGTGGCCAATAGCTGTCAACTCGAGGATTAATCACATTAAAAGGCTGGGGCACTTGGGGCAACTGAGCTAGATACTAGTTCAAGGGAAAATGAGGTGGTTGACAAGGCTGATGAGTATGAGATGATGGCTGTGGCTGGTGAGAATGAGATGGTAGCTGTGTATGCTAGCTTGGAGGTGCGTATTGTTGATGAACAGTTCCTGGTGCTGAATCTGGAAGTGAGTAGAAAGATTCTTGCTAAGGAATAGAGGGAACGACACTCTAGGCTAACTGGGAAGGCAGCTGTGGTTCTATTACTACAACTGTGGGGAGGTGAGATGCAGAAGGTGAGGGAACCTGTTGTGCTGTAGCTAAAGGTGTTGGAGGATAATTCTGATAAGCTGCAACATATTATAATTGTGCTTGTTGAAAGGAATAGGCTGATCAGTGATTATGGGCTAATTCTGTTATGGATTTGCTGTTGAATAATTGTTGTTCTGGTCTTGTGAGGGTTGTTCTAGTGTGGATTACCGCTAGTTATGTGTGTGAGGGCTGTATCTAGAATAATCTGAGTTGGTTTAGGGTTAGAAGGTATAACAAGGAATATAGGAAAGTTGTTGCTGAGTGTTAGTATATAATAGGCAGGATATTTTGTGTATTGATCATCTTGAGTATTCCTGTTTAAAGGTCCTTGTGACTGGAGAGAACAAGCCTCTCGAAAGCTTGTAATCCATTAGTTCGGTTCAATTTCAGAATTCATTTCCTTTGATTTGCCTTACTCTATTTCAGTTCTTATCAAATTCTGAGGAAGCAAATTCGTTGTAGCAGAAGAGAAAACAGGAATTGCCTGTGGACATACAGCCGGAACCAGGGCTGTTTGGTTTGATTGCTGAGAGACTGATGATAATGCTTCTGTAGATGAACTTGGTTCAACAATGCTGCTTTTCTTTTCTGGTTGTGGGTCATTCTTGAACACTTGAAGCTTTGCCAACAACAGCTGAGCTTCTATTATCTCTTGTTTATCCCTCAAATCTTTAACACCATTCTGAACCTGCAAGAAATTTACAAGTTGTATCTATAACTCAAACGACAAAGCTAGGAAACATTGATGAACATTAAACAATATCTCAAATCCTAAGCTTGCACTTACAATATGAGGTAGGAGATTTTTGAAGAGAATAGTCGGAAGATAAATATACAAGGACCACTAGGCGAAAGTATCGATCTACCGTACAAAAAATTTCCTGGATAAATATGCAGTAGATCTTTTGGTCTCCATTTCTTCTTTGTAATTGTCATTCATCCTTTACATAACAGTTTGCCTTCAAATTCTGGTTCTCAAATTAACTATTCCCCTGAAGGGTGAATAGACTCCACAAGGCAACAATTAATCTATCTTTTAAACATAGTTCTCAGCCCAGCATAAGATATGACTAAAAGCAGTCATAGCTGAGAGAACACTAGCTATAGTGTCATTTGAGTTGTACAGCAGGGTCTGACAACCTTGTATGACATTCAGAATTCAATTTTATCTCACACAGAAAACTCATAATTCCATGACCAAAATGGTGGCTTCTTGCCAATGAGCATTCCAGTTCAAACTTCAAATTGTAGGTTTTCTTTCGGATTGATTAGCACTCATCTAGACATGACAAAGTGGTTGTGACATGGGCATCCTAATTTTGTTTTATCAAATTTTATCTTGTACATGGAATTTATGTAATTCACATTCTCACGGAACACCTCTTTGTAGAATTACTACATGTTTTGCTTAACAATGACAACATCCAATCCAAACCAGCACCTAATCTTCAATTTCGATAGTTTGGAGCCATTAATGCACACTAAAGTCCCAAAACCATCATATATGTCCAGCCTTTTCCTATCACTGAGTCTCTCCCTAAAAAACCATAATATAACTTTGCACCGCCTGAAAAACCTGTATCTTGGTCTTCTGCTTCTATTTCAGCCAATATAAAAGCCATTTTTACCCTCGAATTATAATAAACCGATCCCAATGAACCTACAATCCATTTCCCAATTTCAAACTCCACATGCTGAGTTTTGCTATCCTAACTTCCCAAGAAAGAAGGAATAAAAACAAGAAAATCAAGCAAACATTCTTTTAGTACCATAAAGTAGCAAATATATATATAAAGCTGGATTCTGCAAATTTCATAAACATGCCAAGTAAGGGTTGAGGATATAATGAGTAACACCAAAAGATTCTAAATATGCAAGTAGATAAAGACACCTCCCTTAGAATATTCTCTAGCTCCCTCAACTTTCCACTAGTTTTTCCATGATTGAATTCAATTGTTTCCTTTAAATCATCGAAAGCCTTTTCTACTTGGCATGTTCTAGTTTCCATCTGGGAGACTCTTGCACTGAGAGATTTGATCGCGTGGAGCAAAACATCAACATGTTCCTTCAACTTTTGTTCAATCCCAGAAAGCAATTCAACATTACTGGAACTCACAACTCTATCACCAGCCAATTTTGCAGAATCAATTAGGTCAATCGAACTCCAACACTGTGCATGATAAGTGGAGTAACAATTAATTTTCAAGCTAACATCTACAACATCTAAGATTACAATGAAACAAATGGGAGAAAGACATTTTTAGCAGATGATGGGGCCAAAAAAGGAAAAAAATTAAAAACATGTAAATTTTAGTTACACTAATAATAACTCAAAACCTTGACGAGTCATGCCCCAAATCTCACTGGCCCAAAACTCAAATTCAACTGGGAACAAGATTTGAGGGAAAAAAAAAAAAATCAACCGACGTGAACCAACTAAGTAATTCTACTCTTGAAACCATTGCTATAAATCTTAGATCTTCATCGGATACCCAGAAACTGAAACTCAACTAATTACAGCGCGTCTTTCTATTTGCATTTTTACCTGCAAAATTTCGACAACCGGCCTATTTATATGCAACCAACAATGCAAACAAAAAATAAAGAAATAAATAAAAGAAAAGCTAGGGATAAGGTGGAAGATTACTCGAAGGTTTGTTTGGATGGGAGGCATGGAAGGATAGTAGTCATCTATCTTTTTCTATCCTTTTATTACTTATCCCTCTCTGCCTTCCATCCAAACAATACCTAAAAGATTGCCATCAAGAAATTTCGAATGAGACGGGAAGGAGCGAATTGGGTGGAAGTTAAAAGTGCGATCTTGATCATCATCTCCTTCATCTTCATCGTTCAAGAGAGAGCGCGTTCGGGATTTGGAGAGTTCGGTAATTTGCTTATCCATATAGCTTGAAGAGTTCATCTGCAGATGAACGTTTGATTCCTAACTTTGGCTAATCAGTGAATTCGACCTCTTTCAATCTGTTTCCCAGTTCTTTCACAAGTATTTGGATTCTGTAATATTATCAATTTAGCCCTTAATTTCGTAAATATTTAAGATTTGATTGGCCAATTATTTATTAAATATTATTATAATATTTAATTACCATAGATAATTTATAAATAAAATAAAAAAGATGATATTTCCAAAGAAGAAACTAAATCAAAATTTAAGTTCTTTTTATAAGGGGCGGTTGAATATTCGAATTATATATCTTACCGTTTCAATTTAAGTTTATAACTGAAAAAAAAAATCATTTATATTTAATAAAAAAATTAAAAACAATTGAAATGCAAATGTGCAAGTAGGTAATGGGCTCAAAACAAGAAGTGGGTGGTGGATAATCCGGAAGAAGCAGGCCAAGGGGCCTGAATTCTGACCATACAATCATCCTACAGGAACTCTATGCTTACTCCAACCTTGCATATTCTTGGCTCTTCAGATGCAAACATCCTCATTTCTCCACTTCCCTTCACTCCAATCCTCACCCAACTTCCACCTTCTTCATCAACATTTACAGATGCCGTAGTTGAGCATATTCACCCATCCAATTGGAGCGAATAGAATTGATTTCCTCGACAATACGTATGCTTTGATATTGAATGTGAAATTATCATTCAGCAACAAAATTAGATGGGAGATGGAATACTTAACAACTTTGAGAAAGCATAGGATCCTTGGTTTGACAGCTTTGAATGTTTGATAATTGTACAGAGAAATGAAATACAAACAGAAAGAGAGTCTCTATTACAGTTGCGGCAACTGCAGTATCAATTAAACTGATAATTAGATTTAGTCCCCTTGCTTATGATACATTTAAAACAAGTAATCAATTACAGATAATCTCGAAGAGTTATGCCATGGAACCTGAATGATAACCATATGATCTTCATACCTGAACTCAACATCCACACCATCAATCTTGCAACTTACTGGCTTTTCAGAAGCAAACACTCTCGTTTCTCCACTTCCCTTAACTCCAATTTTTACCAGTTTTTCATCATCATCAACTGCTAGTGATTGGATTGCCCCTCCAGAATTAAGCATGTTGACCAGCCCAATGGGAGCAAACTGGATTAGTTTCCCTGGTAATACTGTCACAGGGGAAACTATAAGCAACTCACAAGCGAATGGCTCAAGTGAAATTTCCAAGTTCTCTGATGATTTGAGGAGCTTCAGCTTCTTTTCCTGAAGCATATAAACAGCAAATACGTCCACCCCTTTGATGGATATTAGGCTCTTTCCATTATTCCATTCGATATCCTTAGGATTTGCCAGGCAGGTCACAGATTTTGAAAATTGGTTGGAATTTTTGTTTCTCCTGGATAGAGGACACCAGCCTCCTCCTTGGCAGTTGAAGAGCCCAAGAACTCCAGTATACTGTTATAAATCTCAAAATAAAAGGTCAATTTCAATACCAAATGGAGATGATTAACCAAAACGGAAAAAAAAAATGGAATGCCTTACTTTGTTTAGATTCCAAACCTTGAGCATCGTTTTTCCGTCATGCAGTGGGTCCTGAAACAGGCAATCTCTGGTAGGAAGAGCATAATGCTGACAGCGTAAAATAGAACCATCAGGCAAGACAAGTCTCTTGAGCAACTTGAAGTTGTGCTGACCAACAGAATCGCCAACATAAATAGGTCCTCCAGAAATAGCTCTAGAGGCAGCGTGAAATTCAGCACAAGGGTGAGTAGATTGGAACATGTCCCAATCTGGGTGTATGAAATTGCCCATCCACAAGCTATTGTAGGCACAATGCACCATATGACACCCTTGTAACCAATATGTCCCATTTGGGTCTCCTGAGGGATCAGTGCACCAAAAATCATCCCCTGAAATGTTCATATCACCACCTCAAAAATTGTCAATTAATGCCTTAAAACTGATCCCCTTCTTCGCATACATAGCAGGTTGCGGGTTGTGATAAGATTGCTAAGCATGAAAAATCTGGAAAGGGATATGAAGGACGTACCGACTCGGCCAAGTGCTATGGCTTCTGTTCCAAGGAACATGAAATCATTGCAGTGCTCCATGCTAGCAATAACGCCATTCCCTTTAAAATGTTTCCTTACAGAAGCAGTTAATGCTTTGTAATAAGCTTTAGCAAGCTCCACTCTTCCTCCAAATTCCTCAGATAGCATTTCTAACAACTGCATCAGACCCATTTCAATTTTTTAGCAAACTCTAACCTGGATTTGGTTCATATGTCCAAATAAATGACAAACTTATAAATTTGAGAGAATGCCAACTTGAGTGCCAATAGATGGACCACTACATGGATGCAAGTGTCAGTTGAACCAGCATTGAGTCAAGTGTTGAAAAAAAAGAAAGAATATATTACGTATAAGTTGAATATAAATAAATGAGCAATCACATCAAAATGAATAAAACCATTCCGATAGAGGTTAAACAAAGTTCATTTTAACTATCAAGGGTCCAAATTCTAATATAATTAATCAAAATTTCATTTTTAAACCATAAGATGGATGTGGTCCATATTCTCGGACAGTAATTGCCAAGTTCAGGATCCAACTTATAACCAAAAAACGGCAAGAACAGAATTTTAACCGGGAAAATGCAAACTGCAGAACATTAATTAGGCTGATAATATAAGTCTTATCAACATTGTTGGGTGGTATTATGGAGTCAGGCCATCTTTATAGATAGTAGGCTACAAGACTAGTAAGATGCATAACCACAGATTGAAAAAGTGATTGTTAAATATCAGAAAAAATTACTATTTTGCCCCTATAGTTTGACATAGTACACTAGTTACCTCACGAGATTTGAAAATATACGATTTACCTCACGCTAGTACCCCCATAAGGTTTGAAAATTATGCTATTTTCACCTGAAATTTTGATATATTGCACTAGTACTTCTCTGCAAATTTAATTTATAGGACTAATACCTCTAAGCAAAAAGAGAATATTTTTTTTACTAGTGTATTATGTTCTTTTTCAAATTTCATGAGATACTAGTGTATTATGTCAAATTATATAGGACAAATCGTATATTTTTTAAACTTTAGGAGATATTAGTATATTATGTCAAACTACTGATAATAAACTGTAAGTTTAATTTACCGGACTAATATCCCTAATCAAAAAGAGTATTTTTTTTATTTGTGCATTATATTGTTTTTCAAACATCATGGGATACTAGTGTATTATGTCAAACTATATAGAGCAAATCGTATATTTTTTAAAATTTAAAAGATATTAATACATTATGTCAAACTACAAATAGTAAATAGCAATTTTTCCAAAATATTAATAAAGGACTAGTTTTCTTCGCAAGAAAATGTATTGTTGCTAAAAAAAAAAAAAAAGTCAAAGGCCAGCAGCTTATCATGCTTTCAAAGAAAACAAGCATAAGCCCAGAACATGTATAAAGGGCTTAGCCCAGAACATGCATTGGTGTTGTCACCAAAGCAATAGCATGATGTATTATAAAAGGAATTTTACAAAAATGAAAAAAAGCAAGTACACATTTACAAAAATATAGTTCTTAAAATTTTTTTTCAAAAATAAAAAAAATCAAAGTTTATTCGAAGTTTATATAAAATTTACCGAAAAATTAATGAAACTTTAAGTTACAAAAGTTTTATCAAATATTTACTTAAATTTTATTCAAGTTATATCCAGAATTTATCCAATATTTACAAAAAAAATTAATAAAATTTGAAATTATACAAGATTTACTCAATATTTACCAAAGTTTACCAAAGAATTACCCAAATTTTATCTAAAATTTACCCAAAATTTACTACAAAATTAATGAAAATTGAATTTATAAAAGGTTTACCAAAGATTTATTCAATGTTTACTTAAGTTATATCAAATATTTACAAGAAAATTAATAAAAGTTAAAGTTACACAAGATTTATAAAAAATTTACTTAAAATTTACTAAAGTTATATCCAATGTTTGTAAGAAAATTAATGAAAATTGAAGTTATACAAAGTTTATCCAAAAATTACTTAAGAGTTACATGATATTTACCTGAGGTTTACCCAATAATTACTAAAAAAAATTAATAAAAATTAAAGTTACAAAATATTTATCCAAGATTTATCCCAAGGTTTACCCAAAGTTTATTTAAAATTTACCACAAAATTAATAAAAGTTGAAGTTATATAACATTTATCCAAAATTTATCCAAAATTTACTCAAAGTTTATTATAAAATTAATAAAAATTGAAGTCACAAAAGATTTATTAAAGATTTATTTAAAGTTTATTCAAGTTATATCCAAGATTTATCCAATGTTTATAAGAAAATTTATCAAAGTTGAAGTTACATAAGGTTTACTTAAAATTTATCTAATATTTACTCAATATTCATCCAAAATTCACCCAACATCAAACCAATTTCTCAACTAAAAATTACTAAAAATCTACTCAAAGTTTTCCAAAGTAAATAACCTTAATTAAGTTAATTAAATACAAATTTACATTTTTTTAATTAAGGTTTGTCCAATATTTACTTTGTTAATTAAGTTAATTAAATTCAAATTTACATATTTTTTTGCTAATTAAGTTAATGAAATAATGATTAAAAATAAATAAATACATGCATAAAGATAAATTGTGGCCATACAAGTTAATAAAATTTTTAATTCATACTTAAAATGTAAAAAATGACCATTTTATATCTTAATTAAATAAAAAATTTATTGAATATACAGTAAAATCTAATATTTAAAAAAAACAGTAAAAATAAAAATACAAAAACTTGAAATAAAAATATGAAAGTTTATCGATAAATTTGAAAAAATCTTTCAAAATTGAATGTTATATGTAAATTTCCCTATTATAAAAGCACACTAATTGGGATGGCTAGAAATGGGCTTATCTCCTAAAAAAACTCACCGAATGATATATTTATACAAAGCCGCAAATTATATCAATGGACCCTGGGTCCATTTCACCCGGGATCCATTTTACAGGTTTAAAAGGTTGTAATATTTGTTTTTAATTTTTAAATTTTAATAGTAAATAATGGAAAGAAAAGACAATACCTCTTTTTTTTTTTTTTAATAAGGCTATTCTTTTTCTTCTAATTTTCTTCCTCTTTTAATGCAATTTTTTCGTGTTTGGAGTTATTCATTATGTTCTCTGTTCTTGTGCGATTTCAATTGTGGTGTTTCTGGTGTAATTTCGGTTAGTTCAATTCCAGCTCTGTGGTGTAATATTTGTTTTTTCTATTGCTATTTGATTTTGTCTTGATTTGTTGTTATATTTTGTTTTGCTTTGTGGCTTCTTGTGATGATTGTATGTGATGTTTTTAGCTGATTCTATGTTTGTAATTGTAGAAATTTTCTGTATGTTTCTTTTTACGGTTATTTTTATCCTCATTAAACTATAAAATAAGCAATAAACATGAGCATTTGAGATAAATCTATAAGTAATGAACATTTTATCAATAAAGTAATAAACTTTTTTCACAAACACCTAAAAAAAGTATAGTAGATAAGCAATGAACCTTTATTAACAAAAATATTAACCTTTCTTAATAAAGTAATGAACTATTTTTAACAAAATAATGAACCTTTATTAACAAAGTAATGAACCTTATTAATGAAGTAATGTATTTTTTATTAATAAAGTAATGATTCTTTTTTACTATAACCTAATGAAAGTATTGTAAATAAGCAATGAATTTTTATTAACAAAGCAATAAATTTTTTATTAATAAAATAATTAAATTTTTTAACAAAGTAATACATTTTTTTTACTATAACCTAATGAAAGTATAGTAGATAAGTAACAAACATTTATTAACAAAATAATAAATTTTTATTAGTAAAGTAATAAATCTTTACATTTTTTTTACTATAACCTAATAAAAGTATAGTAGATAAGTAACGAACATTTATTAACAAAATAATAAATTTTTATTAGTAAAGTAATAAATCTTTATCAATAAAGTAACGAATTTTTTAATAAAATAATAAATTTTTATTAATAAAGTAATAAATTTTTTATCAATAAATAATGAGTTTGGAGAGCTTTTAACACCGTTAAATGAATTTTCTTATTTTATTTTCAACACATGCATTTTAAGTGGATTTTACATGTGTTTAGAGCTGAGACTATAATACTCTATGAACGCCCGAGTCATTAATACGCTATGAACTAAAGTAAAGGATATAAGAATACATACAAAGCAGCTAGCAATATAGCGACACATATAGGGGCAAATTTTGGCCGACACAATCAGAGAAGAATACTGATTAACCCTGCAATTTCCAATTACCAAAACTCTTGTATTGCACTATCCCAATATGGATCTTTATTTGCATTTATATATTAAAACTAAGCAAAACCAATTAATTATAATTATATTGCTCATTTTTTACAAAAATAAGTACACTAATTCCACATCAATAAAAAAAATTTAGCTACTCACAATCCCAAATATAATGCTTAGTTTTTCAATTTCAATCATTCTCACATTCAGAGCTCAAATTTATACTCAAATCTCAAATTTAATAATTAATTCTCTGCATTTCTACCTCTCCTTCCAACTTGTATTCAGATTTAGAATTCAAAAATTAATTCTCTTACATTTCTACCATTTTATTCCCCCTCTTAAGACCATCTCATTCTATCTCTTTGGATAAAATAAGGCGTTGTTTTAATGATCAAACTAAACCAAATTCTTGAATCATGGTAAAATAAAAAAACATGAAAAATTGTTGATTATTTTTATTAATCCATCAATTCAATCTAAATAAGAAAATTCATATTTCAATCAAGGATTAGCAGCATGCATGCCCTTCAAATTTTAAACAGGTAAAGGAGAATGATCTTATTAAGTGAGGAGGCTTCTAGAACTTTTTGATGTATTATAAAAAATAGTTTTGGAGAACTTACATGAATCACATCAATCTTGACGCCGTCGATGCCCACGGATTGAAGGTAAGAGTGAAGTCCGTCGTACAATTCGTGGGCCAGTTCTGGTGGGACCAATCCAACTCCGTTGTTGACTATTTTATCAACTGCTAAATCTTCCATGGTCATCCGCAAGCCTGGTGACAATTTAGGAGTAACAAGCTTAGCTTCAGGCATGCCCTCAATATTGGGTCTAATCCCACCCCAATAGCCACAGAGAGCATGCCACTCATACACATGCTCCACACTCTTAAACTCTTGTTTAAGGTCCTTTATAAAGGCACCCATCCCCTTATTTCCCTTGGCATTCCCATAGTCCCTAAATTTGTAATTCTCTTCAAATTTTATTAACCTACAAGGCATTTGTTCTCCAGCTGCTGTCCTGTTGATGCCTTCTTGGCCTGTGATTGGGTCATCATCATGGCATACTGATTGCCACCCATCATCAATTAGGACTAAGCCCGGAGGGCACCCACCCTCCACTAGGCCCTTCACACCTTCCCATACGCCTTTAGGGTGCACATTAAGGTAAAATGCATCCCATGTGCACCAACCGAATTTGTCCACTATTGCTGGTGGAGTTTTCTCTTCCAGAAGCTTGAAGGTACCCAAATGGAGCCTTATTACCTTCATTGCGTCTCTCACAAGAGTATACGGATCTTCTTCTAAAAGCATGTACAGGCAACTCCTGAAGCTGGACCCACGTACTTGTGTGGATCCACTTTCCACGCAGATGTCCACGTAATCGTCCACTCCAGGCTGAAGAGACGCCCTGAATGGTCCTTCCAGGAGGGGAAGAAGTAAAACGTAGGGGCGACCGACATCGTTTTTGTCCAGAATCATCATCTGGGTTTCGTGTTCTACTTCTTTTCCACTGTTGCCGACCCAGTGGGTTGTCCACCAGACTTTGAACCTGAATATGCTCATGAATCTAATGCCGGTAAGCTTGCCTATGGGAACCACGTGGTGGCTTCTGGCTTCGTCGGCTTCAAACCCGACGAAGCAGCCGACGGTCTTGGTTGCAGAGAGAAATGGTGAGGGAGTCGGCGTGGCTATAATGTTAATGGGTACTTGAGCAAGAATTGGATGGCCATTAGCAAGAAAGGTTGATCCTTGAAGAGTGATAGAGGATGGACACTGGGTATCCAATAGGCCCATAGCATCCAAGGCATTCTTGCTTAAGCTTGGAGCCATTGAAGGGAGCTTAATTGGTGCAGTGTATATGGAAGAAGAGGGTTGGTCTGTTTTTTGTGGTGATCAAGAAGTGATTGAGGATTGTTTATATAGAATATTTTAGGAGGGAGGGAGTACGGAATCTATCAATCTAGGAAGGGATGTACAGCAAGCTTGGACCCAAAAGACACAGAAAATACTGAGGGGAAAACAAATTTTATTTATTTTAAATTGGTATTTGCTTTCATATATATGTCATTTAATGGTGGTATTGTCCAGATTCAGTTTATAACAATTTTATTTATTAAAAAAAAAATTTAAATTTATTGAACTATATATGTAGAGGCTAAATTAATCAGTAAATAGATTTAAAAGTAAGTCATCATCATCATTCGAAGTCAAACCAGAACTGATACTATATTAAATATTGAATTATAAAAATTATCAATTTGACATCAATAAATATTTTAAAATCATAAATTCTTAAATTTGAACATGAAATCATATCATAAAAAAAAAATTAATTATACATACTAATTTAGCTTAGTAATTATGTATTTTTAGGAAAAATTAATGTTTACCCCTATTTGACATATTACATTAATATTCTAAAATTTAAAAATTATGTTGTTTGTCTCCTATGTTTTATGTCCGTTAAATTATTTAATTATTTTATTAAATTTTAAGATTTTTACTGTTAATTAGAAAAAATATTTTTTTTATTCAAAATAGTGTTAGTATAATAAATCAAACATCAAAAAATACTAGTACAACAAATCAAATTTTTTAGAGTATTAATACAGTACATTAAATTTTATAAAGTAAATAGTAATTTTTTTATTGTCATTTTATCACAATCTAATATTTTTTATCAGAAAATATACAGAATTATGTATTAATATAATATAATAAAAAATATCAACCAAATAGTAGAGGGGTAATAATAACTTTTCCTATATTTTAAGTATTTTTGAACATCTGTTATGTGATCAAGTCTTTTTAGTAAATTTTTTTTTGAGGAAAAAGAAAACCAAATGAACTAATCTTTCCAATTAATTATATTATATTCAATTTAAACAAACGAGCTTTATTAAGTAATTATTTATTTGTCTTTAAGTTTATATAGTAATTATAATTATTTATATTGGAGTAGAGCTTAAAGAAGTGTGCGGCTGACCTTCTACAATTCTCTACTTCTCTTGTTTAGGAGCTAGAAAGTTTTTGGTAGGATTGTCATTCTCTCCATCTTGAAGAAATAAATTTATTTTTTATTTTTTACCTTTCAAAATTATAAATTATTTATTTTATTTAATTATAAATATACTCTTATAAAAGATATTTAAATATCTATTTATATTTTTAATTCTTACTTTAAATAATTTTTTAAATTAATTGATATTTATTTAAATATTAATTTGAGTATTGGATTGAAAAAATCGAATAATTATTTTCAAAATAATAATAAATGAAAAATATTTTTAAAAAATATTAAAGTAAAAATTATTAATTTAACTAAATTAACTATTTTTTTTTTTTTTTTTGAATATATGCGAAAATACAACTGTCTATTATTTAGGATTGATGGAACATTTATTATTACATGAAAAGGACCCATTGCAAATAAGAGCATCCTAATAGATTCTTTGTTGAGCTCTTTTTTTTATTTTAAAAAGTGAATTTATAAAGGTTTTGTTTGGATTAAGTGATTTTAAAATTTATAAATTTTATAAAATTAATAAATAGTAAAATCTGTAAATTTTAAAAATTTAATTATTTAGTTTGATTATAAAATTTATTGATTAATGATATAATTACTCTTACACTTTTATTTGGTTCAATAACTACAATATATGAATTTAATAATTAATTTTCAATTTTATTTTTTATTAAATATTGATAATTTATTATTAATTAAGCATATATAATTAATTCCACAAAATACTTAAAAAATTTTAAAAATAAAATTGGTTATTTTAAGAGTTGAAAAATAAAAAAATAAATTTATTATAAGTTATAATGTTTAATTATATTGCTAAAAATTATTTTTTATTAATAATTTGACGCATAATAATAATAAAACAATTAGTTGAAATTAAAAGAAAAATAATTTTTATTTTTTAGGATAGTTTTAGAATATTCTTAATTTATTATAAACAATCTTTGAATAAAAAAAAAATCTAGCAACAATTACTCATTGATCAAAATCTATAGATTTTGAATTTTTCCACCTAAGAGGTGAGAAATCAAATCTTTCAAAAATAAAATATTTCGGTAAATGAGTGATTTTCCAAATTTTATGAATTTTTTAAGTAGCCAAATGATCAATTTGACATAAATCTATGAATTATTTAAAATTTCTCAATTGAAATCATTCAATCCAGACATAGTAAAAAAGGATTTCTTATAGACTATTTTTAAAATTTAGAGCAGAGTAAGTTTGACTCTTTACATCTAAATAGCTAAATTTTACTATTTATTTCATATCATTTAAAGTACATCAACTTTCTATATATATTTTTATCATTTTATTGATACATTACTTTTATCTTTTATGATAATAAAAATAATTTATTTTTTTTCTCCTTATAAATATTAATTTACAAAAAAATAAAATAAAAATATAAAAAATTATTATACTTGTAAAAAATTTTTTTACTTTTTATATTTAAAAAAATCTTAAAATACTTTCAATTCTACTAAAAAATGTTCGTTAAAATAAAGGACTGGCAATGCTCTAAATATTGAATTGAAGAGAGATTTCCTAGACTCTCAAATTAATAAAATTGATGGGACTGTTAATCTACTTCGGAAGGACATTTAGTTCTTTACTTAAGTATTAATTATTCCACATATCTCTCTCCTTTTCCAATTAATTATTTTCTAGATGTTTCTTGAGCTTTCTCTTACTCCATTCCCTTCATTCAATTATGGCCCTTCAATTAATACTTTTTTTTTTATTTTGTTAAAATTTTTACATGCATGCATTGCAAAAGCAAAAGACAAAACTCTTGGTCAATCATATCTACTACATGACAAATTTTTATATAAATTTAGTATATTACGAACATCATCCACTAGAGGTATTAGCTTGAATTACTAGCCTAGAATACACTCAATAATAAAAGAGTCGGTATTGGCCACAAAAGAAACATATTTTCTACCCTTCTCATAAATTTTATATAAGGCAGAAATTTAGGAGTGAGAAAGGTATTCCGTAGTAATAAATTTTATGGCACATTTCCTTCCAATCATTGTTATCTAGCCGTTTCTAATTGCTTCTAGTATCTAGGTAAAATTTCTTTCCAGATAGCATCTTTTTCATAATTGGGGCAAATGAATTTGGAAATATAAGCATTTTTGGCAGCTATATGTCTTTGAAATTCTTTGACTTCTCTCTATGAACTTCATCATATCCTTGATGAAAAGAAAACTATCATTATTGATATTCCTTTTTTCAGTCCTTTAATGCTTACACCAGAGTAAAAACTACATGAAAAACTCACTTCAAGTCTTTTATCCAAAAGCCTAACAAATCTGTTAAAAAGTATGTTCAATCATCCTCTTTTGATCACTGCACTATTGTATTTATTTTAACAAATAAAAATAAAATAATTAAATACATGTGACTATATAGTTAAATTAATATATATATATAATAAGATAGACTGAATCTACTAAAATCCTGTTTGGATTAATAAATTTCATAAAATCCATGGATTTTAAATCTATAAATTCTAAGAATTCTATTATTTTGTTTGACTAAAAAATCCATCAATTGATAATATAATTACCATTATATTTATATTTAGTTACAGTCCATATATTTAATAATTAATTTCCAATTTTATCCATTATTAAATGTTAATAATTTATAGTATATAGAATCAATTCTACTATATACATAAAAAAAAATTTAAAATTAGTTGTTTTAATACTTGAAAAATTAAAAAAAAAAAAAACATGGATCCATGTTGATATGCATAACTTAATCTAAATATAAGACAAATATTTTTCTTCTTAATTTTTTTTTGTATTCATAATTCTGGCAACGTAGGTCGCAGTTTTCCACATTACTTGTACGTATTATGGAAATAGGCAAGGAATAAGACAATTGGACACAGCCAGAATCTTCCAAAGAGATCTTGACGACGACAAATATATGGTTTGGACTTATCATTATGAACCTCTAAATTAGAGTATAAACGACTACAAGTTTAGATAGGAGAAACAACAGATTAAAAACATAAGTTAGGAATGTGAATTTTCAATACTCTGTATATAGATTAAATTTTAAAAATAATATAAATTTATATAATATTATATATTTTTTTAAAAAAATTAAAAAAAAAATCATTTGAATATGACCCTACCAATATATCAACATTCTCCTCCAGTCTTGCAATTAGAACTTGTAAGAGTACAGTTGCAGGACATTTATCATCTCCTCCATATGTTTTATCATTTGATTATAAATTTAAGACTGAAATTTCTTCGAAAAAAATTCAGAATAAATCTATCTATTTCACTTATATAAATTAAGGTAAAAATGACTTAGAGTATATTTGGTTCATAGAATAAATAAAATAACTATTTCACATAGAAGAACTATTCCATATATTTGTTCATATTTAATATCATTGAATAGCTATTTTATGCAATTGTTATTCTTCAAATTTAAAAATTATTATTCCACAACTCAAATAATACCACCTATTACAACCGCGCTATCGCCAACCACCTATATTTATATATATATAAATATAAAAATAAAAATTTTCAAGGCAATGCATATATACATCGTCCCAGTACAAACAAGTTTGAAGTTGGAATATAGTACAAAAATAGCAAGAAAATATGTCTCATTCAGGACGGAGTGGGAGCGAAACACCATGCGGATCCAATTGCCATCTCACCATATTCTATTGTACGAACGAAATATAGTCTATTTATAGAGTATTGATAGCTACAATAACAGCAGTAGAGAGAGAGAGAGAGAGAGGGGCACGTGAACAGCTGGAGAGATGAAACGTGGCAGGGTGCATGGGAGTGGCGGTGGCAGGCACAGCAGCGGCAGATTAAACAAAAGCAACCGTTTGAGAAAAGACTAAATGCGTTTAATTAACCCCTTAAACACGTATTAGTGTTGTTAAATTGCGTGATTCATTTAATGTTTTCATGTGTGTGAGAAAAGTGCATGTCTTTTGTCTTTGCATACCGTGCCATTTTCAATACCCTTCCCCAAACTCCTATTCTTTTCGGCATTTCATAAAACACTCAAATTATATACCATGTTCTCAATTAAACATCCATTTTAATCTTACTCTATATTGGAGTTAGCAACTTCAAATGTATTTTAATCTATAAGTTAGATGAAATACAGAAGCATTCGAATTAAAAAATAATAATCCAATAAATTTCAAATGTTATGATAATAAAAAAAAATTAGTATTTAAATTTAGAACAGCTCAACACAAGTTTTCTTTTTGGGGAGGAAAAAACCGCTTTTTCTATTTAAGCACAAAAATGAGATTCAGCAGAAAAGCCCAACTCTAGTGGGCATCTCCAGCTAGATCAACTCTGGCTTGATTTCACGCTAAATTTCTAGGCCCAAATCAGCCCAACCACTGTAAGCTAAACAAGGTACTTCTCAATTCTGATGCAGAACAGATGGAGGTAGGCAAAGCCGTTCAATACCAAGCGATACAGGGAGATGATTGTTCTTTTGTCTGGGATGAAACCTCCCAGCTATACTTTCATGCCAGGTTTTTCTCTTAAGCTCTGCTAATTCTGTTGCTTGCAGTAATCATATGCAGCTTCTTGAATGATAGCTAATTGTGTTGGACTTTTTTTATTTTTTACTGTATAGACACCATTAACGTTAGGAAAGATCGAACAAAACCCTTTATTTGGCTTTGATTTATTCTTATTTCAATTCCTTATGGGCGTTTGTAGAATTGTGATTCGTGATCTTCTATTTATTCTAGTGTGAGGAATTTTTGTTTCTTGGTCTTGTTGTATGGTGGGTCTATTTGTTGGTGTTGTCTATCATTTTGATTTTTGTTTTTTTCAATTTGTTGTAGAAGTGGATTTTACCATCATCCTTGTGCTGGCTGGTACTATTCTAGCAAAGATGGACATTATTATAAGTTTGAGAATGGAAGTTATGTGCTTTTAGAATCCGACAAGGTAGCGTTTCAAACTTTTAGATTGTTTTACGTTCATGGATTCTGTTTTCTTGACGATCATTTTCTTATTGCGTTTTGCTTTCACTTTTTATGCTGTAGGTTAATGAGTGTGAATCACATAGTTGCATAGGAACTTTTCCTGAACCTGGTGACTCTGTTCAAGATGACTCATCCACAGAGGTCTATTGCAAGAGTAATGAGAATGTTTCCTCATTTGCAGCAGTTCAATACGATGCTTACCCATACAATGATACTGTTCCTAATGAAAACACTACTGGTGAGGCACTTATACTTGTATTGGAAAGCTGATTACTTTTTCTTCAATCACAACTTATGTTGCTGACAAAACAGTGTCTTAGATTATTAGGGTATTGCCAACAATAAACTTGTTTTCTGATTCACGTGGCCACCTAGCTTGCAGTTTTTGATGGTTCAAATGATCATATTCTTTCAATCTAAAAAAAATCAGTAGAACAAAAAACACATCAATATATAAAGAGTTGATAGCATTTTTTTATATGATGTTGATGGTGTATATGTATAAAATCTGTTGAAGGCGGTTAATAAATCTGGTTCAAGATATCGTCCTTTTAAACATACTCATTTCCATAATCTATTTGAAAACAGTTCGTGCAAAATGCCTTATGTTTCTCTGTTCATCTTTTCCTTTTCCTATTTTTCTGAGCAGGATTCGCGAAATGTAGCACTGATGAAGCAGCTGAAAAGCCATGTCCACCATCAGAGTGGTAAGCTTCATTTTCACATTTTTAATTACGAACTCTTCTTACTTTTTGCCCAATTTTGCATGTTCTAACATTGTAAACTCAGGTTAGAAGAAACACTCATCAACCTTTATCTGTCTGGGTATAAACAAGCAATCAATGATACTGACATTTCAACAATGTCTTTGGAAGTCGGTAATGGGATGACTTCAGCTTTTCTCTGATGGTTTGCCACTCTTTAATTTTTAAAAGTTTTGCACATTTTGGTTGAAAGTTTCTGTGTTGTGAATTGTGATCATAACCTAAATGGTTTTCTGTTGTTGAGGTGCATCAAGTGATAAAATTCAGAAGTTAGAAGATGGTGATTGGACATCAGAACACCATTATAGCTTAAACGATCAATGCGAAAACATCCTAAGTGAAGGTATTGCCGGTTTGATGCACTGTTTAAATTCTTTTTGTGTGATGAATTTTCTGTTTATTCATCCTTCTGTTTTTAGAAAGTAGCAGTCAATTCTACTAATGAGGAATATCACTTCATTGAAGCAATACACTAAGTTACTCTTTCCAAACACTGTGCATGAAAAGGACAAAATTCTGTGTTATGGTGGTTCACCAATTGCACTTTCCGGGGTGATTCATAGTGGGAGTTGTAATTTACAAGCTTTCTGGTTGCAGATGCTTCAAAAGATGAAGAAAACTGGCAATCTCAGTATGGTCAAGTTGTTCATTCTGGAGAGCAGCCAGGGCAAGATTTCCATGTTGCAGATTTGTGGGACTGGGCAATGGCCATAGGACACAAAAAGGATGGGAAGGGTCACGCAGCTAGATTGGTTGGACGGCTGGTGAAGCGATCTGTTAAGCTTCATCCTTCTATGCCTTCCAGCAGTGTTTTTAGAACTGCTCCTATATGTGAAGCCCATCTTGACCTGGTACGAGTTAGAACAGGTTCGAATTTGCCACATTTAGTACACAATATAATGATCCTTGCATGTTATGATCCAAATTGATATTTAACTGGTCTATATTCTCAATGTTGTTGTGGAGGCTCTTGACCAAAAATATTTTGAAATATTAAATACTCTCCATATATTCTGCATACACATTTATGTGCTGATTTCCTTTGTGGCACACTTTCTATATTTTCCTTTTCATATTGCTATTTCTACAATTTATTGAGTGTGAAATCATGAGGCTTCATACATATCTTTTTGTTTTCAGGGCAAGTATATAAGTTGCATAGTCCTAGTGCAAGATACTTGGCTTCCTTGTCAAGTTATGATTCTTCCAACCCAACAAAAGATTGGGGTTTCCCTGAATTATCCGTCAATGTTAAAGATTTCCCTCATACAAAATCCAGTGGAAAAATTGAACCAAAATTGATCAATGAAGACACCAATTGCAAGAGCATGTTTATGTCACCCAATCAACCCTCCACCTCCAAAAAGGTAACTTGCTTACGAAGAAGGTTTTATTGGATTTGAAAATTGCTAGCTTTAACATATCATTTTATCATGCATATTAGATAAGCTTATAAAGTCCTATACAAGATCTCATAAAAGATACTCTGAGTCACTTTGTTGATAAAAAGGTAACTAATTATTCCCAAGTAAGGAATTTCCCAGTGAAATATGTGCTGCTACCTATCGCAGTTCCTTGTAATTATCTAGTTGGTAGCTTCTGGCATTCAAAGGAAATAGATATTGAGCGATTTTAAGTCCTGTATGCTTGCTAAGGCTCACGGACTATGGTGCTTATAACCACAAACACCTACTGCTGGTGGGCTTAACTCAGAGATATTCAGTGTTAACTGTTTCCTTTTAACTCTTGATCAAAATACTCAATAGGTCTCGCGATATCTAGTTTTTAACCTGTACCCCAACTGTTGAAATCTCAAAAGCATGCTTTGGTCGACGGATCTTGTTTAGACCTTACTGGCAGGATTATATTAATGTTGTAAGCTACTCCCTCCGTTCACTTCTTTTTTCACATAGATGAAGAAAATTAAGGTATAGTAGTTACATAATAATTTTTTCTATTATCTTATTATGTCTTTAATTTATATTAGAAGAAAAATGGGAAATATAAATTGCCATCAATATTTGACTAATGGCAAATATTAAACCAATAATATTAAGTATGACATGGGTTAAAACAATTTTAAAGCTTGATTATGAGGCATTAAATAGTAATATAAACGACAAATTCACAAATTAATTATCGTGTAAAAATAGTTAGTGGGACTATATTTCCGGATAGACAAAAAAAAAAAAAGGAAAGTGGGGCTATTTTTTGGGACGGAGGGAGTGGGATTTTTATTTGGTGAAAATAGTCTTTGTGATGTGAGCTCCTTACTTTGGGGTTTGTATAAGTCATCTCCAGTGCCATTTTGTTTTTCTGCATGTAATAATATGTACTACATGTATCAGAAGTATGCTTCATTTTATTGGTGACATGTCTTTTGGTTCATTGCCAGCAAAAAATCCATGAATATAGGGACAGAGCTGCTGATAGAAGAAAGTTGCATGGCGGTTTTGGTTTGGGCCCTGGAGAAAAGAGTTCGTTAGCTAATGATGTAGGTGGCTCGACACCTCCAGTTTCCACTTCTACAGAGGATGCTGCTGCTGAGGCCCTGAGCATGTCATTTGGAGCTGGTAGTTATGCCAGGAAAATACTTGAGAACATGGGCTGGAAGGAGGTAAGTTCTGTCATATGCTGATGATTTAGCAAATTTTTTAGGCTACCAGCATGAACAAACCCTAAATGGAAGAAAGAAAAGTCTCCTTTCAAAATTACAGATGAGGAGTGACCGGTTGGCTCTACCAAAAAGATGTTTCATTTATACATCAACTTTGACATTGTGAAATTAAAAAGGCCTCTTTTCAAGGAAGTAAAATGAATACGTTATTGTGAAAGCTGATGGGAATGTGTGAATGTTTTTTTGTAGTTTGCTGAAGCTACCTATTCTTTTACTAATTTTGCAGGGGCAAGCTTTAGGCAACACCAGAAAAGGCTTGATTGAACCTATAGAAGCAGTTGGAAACATTGGCAATGCTGGACTGGGGTGGCCCAAGGACAGAATGAGTAAATGATTGTATATTTGGGCCCTCTTTCGTATCCTTTCTGTTCTGATTTTTAGTTTTTGTTTCTGTTCTTAGAAAACATGAGAGAAAACCGGTTGAAGAAACAGGGAAAAAAAAGGAATTACTGTAAGCTATTTGTCACTTTCAAATCACGAAATAACCTAAACAATTTTTTTTTCTTAAAGAAATTTATTTTTTATTTTAAATTATGAAAATAGAAACTAAAAATAAAAAAAGGAATGAACAGACATTTTCAAATTTTTCTTCGTAAAACTGAACGAGTAGTTGCTCAATTAAAGCACTGCTTTGATACGAGTGGCAACTACCACACCACCACCACGGGGCATATGCCGCACGTCTGCGTGCAGCAATGTTCTTGTCCTCACCCTGCAAAAGTGCACTACTAGAAGGTTTTGACGTGCAAAGGTTTAGCAGTGGAGCGCGAATGAATTGGCATTACTTTGATCTAATATGAGCCGCTCCGTGATGAATAGTCATTCGTCGTAGAAGATTCAAAACATTCCAAAAGAATAATTGAGCAATAAAAGGTATGTTTAATGTACAAGGAACAAACACTTTGCGAGAGCCATCCTACAAAATTGTTTAAAATTAGTCAATCTCAATTTCCTGTTTCGGTATTGTCGTTTCCTCACTAGCTATATTACTAGGAGCTGGATCAGTTTTTCCTTCCTCCGCATGCCTATCCTGCTGAAGCTCAAGCTTTATACTATTAAGCTCTTTATCCTTCTCTTCTAGCTTCTCTTGCAAGATAAGTACCTGCAATAAAGAAGGCACCACTAATAGCATCCACAATGCTGACTATAAAATCAAAATGATGGTGACTGGAAACATAACGAAGTTGGAAGGCATCATGTTCTACACGAGTTCATAATGGTTCCAACTACATGACAATAGAGATCCTTTGATAATTATGCCTTGTGCTTAAATGAAGATTGGTTTCAAATATAAAGATCACTGCACAGGAGAAAGAACAGGAACACTTCCATGGATGTAGGCAGGATTTTATAACAGCTGGAAGAAAACACAGCTGAGTGATTCAAACCAAGCAATATCAAAACCTATTGTAATTCTAATCAACTCTGAGAAGCAATATGAAAAATACCATTTCATTTGATTTCTCTACGTCATTTGTCAGGCCCTCCATATGTTTGTAAAGTCCTGCATAAAGAGCACAAAATAATCAAAATGATGTGAAACCAATGACATGAATCTTATAAACTAATGGTTAAATATCATGTCAAAGTAACATTATTTAAATTTCAAATAAACAATATAACATAGCAAAAGTAGTATTTTTCCAAATCCCAAATCACAACAAAGCCGCCATCAATGCAAGTTATTGATGTTAAAAAATTGGAAACAATGGCGTTAAATATAAAAATGCATTTTCAAGTCCAATGAAATCATAGTTCTGATGGAAGAAAAAAAGGTTAGAAACCTATTGAGGTACTGGCACTATGGAAGCACAAAACAAATTAATGGACAAATCAAGAAATATGTAAATATTAGCACTCGCAGGAGTTATAGCTATTACTAGAAGTAAGGATTGAAACAAAAAGCTCTAACTACATTTATATTATTGTGCAAAGTGAAAGGATTATTTGATTGCCTGCAGAAAAGCATTCATTAGTTTTGAATCCTGAGTTAGCTGCAGCAGCAATGCTAGTGCAGGTAACGTGAAACTTTAATTGTTTATATTACTAAACAACTAACCTTCAAATTGATTCCTGAGTTCTGCATTTTCAGATTTCTGCAAAGCAAGTTTCATTGCTAATTCATGAATCTGCATATCAATAAACATGATTAAACCATAAACCTTGAGCATAAATCCAGGAAGAACAACATAAGGAGAAATAACAAAAAAGTATTTGGAATCAATATCATAGATGCCGTAAAGTCTGTCCATTATTCAAAAGCATGATAATATGTTTTTCAGTTTTATTTTAAAACTCCTTTTGTAGAACATCAATTCATCAATCATACTCAGAGTTAAATAGTTATTGTCCATTTCAAATCAAGTCATGATCAGAAACATGATTGAAACATATTTATAACCATTAATCTGCAACCTTCTCCAACACAAAGATCCCAAAAAAAAGATAAATAATTCATCAGGAGATAATAGAAATTAATCATAGACCGGAGAAAAATTAAAGAATATACAAGAGACAACCACAAATCCAAATGTTTTTTTTTTAAAAAAAAAATCCAACATAGTAGATTACCTTTCCCTCAGCAGCTTGATATCCAATCTCATCATTTTCCTCTTGCAGGGTCTTACATTTTGCCACCAGCATCTTCCCCATCTTGCTTTGTGGAGTAAAAGTGACAGCGGCAATATTATCCTGCAATTCTTTCACCTTTTTGTCCTTCTCCTCGACCAAATTCTGTAACATCCAAACCAACCACTAAAAGGAACCACCAAATTGAACCATCTGGTGTAAAATCTATATAAACATATCAACAAGCACATGAGGGATTGAGAGTCCTTTTCACAAACTTTTCTGAACTCCAGAAGAAAGCAATGACAAAAGCATATGCACCATGAGAAAACCAGTGATCAAGAATGCTTCTATTTGGAAGTTTATAATAATTGTTCCCCAAGGAGGGGAAGAAAGTTCTGTAAAGGAAACGCATAATGAATTTGTTCAATAAAAAAAAAATGAATTGTGCAGGTTAATCACAACAACCTTCAAAAAAAACTGGGTGAAATGATTAGTATGAAAAGCTTTGAGATGCATGATGTCTCTTATTGCGAAGAAAAGATGAACCGGGGATGACAGTCAACATCTTCTTTGTTCATTCCTTGGTTGAACATGTATTATTTTCTTCTTTCTTGCTAGGGGAAAAAATCTCTTCTATTATTCAATGGACCAGGCATTAAACTAATGAAGTACATCTTTAAAACTTAATCTCACTGGGAATTTTCCTACACAAAACATATTTACACTTCCAATCAGGAGGTTGATGCACAAACCTTTAAGCGTGAGAATTCCTCATGAATTGCTGGGTCCAGCAGTAACCTCCTTGCCTGTCAAGATAACCGAAAATTTTATATGCATAAATGAATAACATGGAACCACAAGTCGGAAAAATAATTAGAAAATGGGTAGGATGCTAGAAGCAGAAAATGTTAATTCTATAGCAACAGTGATGCTAAAATTAGATAAGAGCATTAATACTCAGCTCCAAATGAAACACCGAAGAGCATTAACCACCACTTCAAACAACAGCTATATAAAAGAGCATAAGACTATGAGAATACCATTCTACTGTCTGAAATCATAAAAATATTTTCCAAATATTTAAGAGATGATTTATACCAGCAGTTACTAAGGTACGAGACTAAATGGATGAAACTTTTGATGAGAGACCTTAATGGATTGGATACATATAAGGATTTTGAAACATAGAGATGTGGATTTGAGTTATAGTTTGTCTAGATACAGAGATGTGAGTTATAATTTGCATAAATAAAGATACGAATTTGTAAAGGAGAATTAAGATAGAGATGGTTTTGCTAAAATAAATAGGTTTTGCTAAAATAAATATACAACATCAACCTACAAAGCCTTATGTGCATTAGCAAAGGCATAAACAATCTTTAACTTTTGCCAGGGCTCCAAGATCACAAGTGCTCTAATTAGAAACCAAAAGGTATCCAAACAATTTTTTATTATTAGACAATAAGCATTGGTTTAACTGATGGGTGGATTTGAAATCAAACCTCCCTTACAGAAATTCAAATTTTCATGAATTTAACCATAAACGATATAATAGAATCCAATCGATTTAAACTAAAAAATATAATAAAAAATCCCTTCATTTTAAATGCCCTCATTTAGAACAACTTTTGAATTTTTTTTTCTTCACATCAAACTAATATCATTTGCATAACCTTACATGAATATTGCATGCACCAATAACAAATTTCACAACCAATGCACCTCGATTAACTTCAACTGTAACCTAGATGCAAGACTTATCGATTCTCCACTTTTCTGCATATTGTCATGCTGAAAGCTACTTTCTTTTTCTTTTTCTTTTTTTTTTTTTTTCAAAAGAGAGTTTTAACATTTGTTAGCACCTGCATAGATGGTGGCTTGAGCTGTGCTTTCAAATCCCGAACTGCAGACTGCAAATTCAGAAGCAGTTTTCGGTTAGATACACAAGAAATCAGCCAACTAAATGAAAATTTTCAGTCTACAAAACAAGCTCTAAACCATCTGAATAGAGAAGGATCCAAAATATAAGGAAAAAAATCTTTGAAGGTTCCCCCGCAGTCATACGTTTCAAAAATCGTATCAAACTACAATCCAAATCTCTCTTATCTTCTCTGTTTACTCTTTCTAGTTTGCTTTTGACCTGGTAGTGCGAATAAAACATTTTATTTGCATTAAAAAGAGCCACAAAAAAGAAATTCTTCCAAGAGAGAAACTAGAATGAAACTATTTATGCTATTGACTGAAATAATTGGTAATTATTTGAATGTCAAGAGCAGAGAGAGGTTTATGAGCGCCATGAAAAGGCAATGGATCCTGCCAGCATGGAAGTTCAATTTCCTCATTGAGGTTTAAAGACATTTGCATAAATGATCAAGGCTAATTATGGGAAGCCATTTCTCCTCAGATGGAGCAATTTCGGTACAATACATGAGCAATCTAATGCTCTTTTCATTTCAACAAGTTTGATATCTCTCATCAACTCATCTCCAATAAATCAAACAGATTTGCTTCCTAACAGAATGTTTCTATACAAGATGTCACATTAAAATCTCACCTTTAACTCTGCTATCTCTTGCTCTCTTTTTGCAAATGTCACGATGAAAGCAGCTTCTTTTTTCTTTGCTTTTTCCAGCTGATAATTAGAAGAAAAAATGGACTAAATCTTGCATGATTAACAAAGATTTCTTATGTATATAAAGAAAGCTCTATAATCACTAAACCTGTTCTCGCAAGGACTCCTCAGAGGATTTCAGGGTCTGAAGATAATTGATCACAAGTTTAGGTTCTACAAAGACCAAGAGAAATCAATCCTTATAAAAAGTAGTGGAACTTCAAGAATGATCATAAAAGGTAAAATTGCAAATAATGCCAAAAAACACATACTTTTCACTGTTTAAACTAACCTGGAGAGGCACCAGCAGGTATGAAAGCCTCATTCTCAAATGCAGAACGCCACTTCTGAATCTCAGATTTTGCAGCTTCAAGATCCGTCTGGACAAAATCAGGGACTGCTCATTAGGTATGCAATGCCATAACATCTTAAAAGAGTTAGATTTGAAATTAGACCATATCAAAACCATGTTAAAATCACAATTAACATAGCCTCCACATATAATAATTATCTATTAATATCTCTCAATATGAAAAACTAGATAATATTAGTTTTTTTTTCCTGAAAAAAAAACTAATATTATCTAGTTTTTCATATTGAGAGATATTAATAGATAATTATTATATGTGGAGGCTATGTTAATTGTGATTTTAACTACAATGGAAGATTTATAAGGAATCAAATGTAAATTACACGAAGTAGGGGGATATAAAATGATTAAAAAAGGACAATGTAGTCACAACATCAAACGAATATCTTCAACCTATTGGTGTGACACCACAATTTTTATATTGTCCTTTACCTTTACTTAAGAAACAGATAAACATGCCCACAACAACAGAAGAAAATCTCAATGACCAAAATGAACTTTATACATGGCATAAAAAGAAAAGAGATGGATTATACATACTTGGCATGTTGTAAGTGCATTTTTACAATTGTCAAGACTGCAAAAGCAAACACAAATGAATGGCATAAGGCTCTACGAGAAGTTTGAATATGAACTACATACACAAAATTGTCCTTATTTTTCCCTAAACTATGAATATATTTTAAAAAAATATAGTACCTCTCACGAAGAGATAAAATCATCGCAGTTTCTTCCACCTTTGTGTTGCCCTGCAATAAGGGCAAGCAAGAATTCACACTGAAAGTCAGCATTTCAGTCAACACTTTCTACTAGACCAATAATCTTTCAATTTCACGGACATGGCAGAAAGGTCAAGTAACTTTGAACCCTAGCATGACCTTCAATCACACAGTAAACTCTTACCAAAGTGACAACAACAACAGTTTCTCTCAAAGAAATACCAGTATACATTTCACCAGAACTCTTCAGCTCACAAATAAAATCTCCAGATAAAGCATGTTAAGGCCGTAGGTTTCACTAGTTCATTAGAGTTCAACAATGAAAATATTTCATTATCTAATACAAAAATTAAATTTGCAAATGCCATTACCTTCTTTGAGCTGAAAATATCATCTTCATCATCTTCAAGATCTCCAAAGTTTCTCTTACTACCTAGATTGCAAAGCAGATCATACACATTCAGTAAAAAACCAATTAACTGGATTACAAATTAAAAACAAACTAAACAAAACCTGGACGTCTGGTATTGTGGCTCCCGTTAAAATCACCGCCAAAATCATCGTCCTAAACCGCGTTTGCAGAAATTGCATTCAGCGAACTAAAATAATTAAAACCCCTAACGAATATGTAAGAATGAAGGGGAACTTACATCGTCGAGATGGTTATGAGATGCCATAAAAACTGAATGGTAAGTAACAGAAGAAACCCTAACTTTATTAGATTTTGTGGAAGAATTAGGGGAGACAGCACATGAAAACTAAAACAGTACTCTCTTTCTTTTACCCTTTTTCTAAACGAGTGCGAATAGGTTAGAATACAACTTCGGGATGCAGCTTGCAGGCGACGGGGGATTCAAAGGGACGAGGAAGGGAATAATCAGATGCAAGTGATTCCACGGGTTTGATTTCGGGGGGTCATGACGTGTTTGGTGGAACTCAAAAGTTATTTATTTATCCGTAGAATTAGTTTTCGTTATAAAGAAAAAATCAGTGGTCGCGATGTTCTCGATGATTGTGTGAGGGCAGAAAATATAGATAATTGCAAAATGACCCCATACTACGATCCAATTTGCAATTGAGGCCCTAAACGCAATTACATATCCAACATCTGCCTCTTCAATCACCCACAATCAGGCCTTCAATGTACGTTAATGAGGGCCCAGAAAGAATTCATACGGGCTGACACATATGAATCCATAATTGGGCTAAAAATCTAAAATTTGAAAATAAATTTCACTGACCGTATTTCAATTATATAAATTATATTACTTTAACTTTTATTTTATAACTAAAATAATATTTAAAAAACTGAATTGTTACAATTTACATTCACTCAAAATGTGACCCGTTTTCTATTGAGGTAATTACTATTATAATAACAATAATATAAAAAGTAGCTCATTTTTTTCATTTTTGTTTTCTCATAATATTCTTTTACACTTTTTAAATACAATTAACAATTACCTAATTTAAGATATGAATTAATTTAAATTCTTAAAATCAAGAGAGCATTATTTGTGTAAAATTTATTTAAAATGTCTTAGAATAATTGTCATACACGTTATATATGAGAAAAAATTATTTATAATTAATATTAATGATGAATAATTTTCTTTCATACATATCAAGTTATATGTTTATTATATACAAATTATATTAGTGTTATATGATACAAATTTTTGAACAATTCTATTTATTTTTAATGATGAACCCAAATTGTGTAACACCAAAATGAACATAAGAAAAGTACTGATTCTATGTTGTGGAATACAATATTTTTTAGGATATAATATATTTAAATATCAATAGAATGAGTATGAAAAAAATAAAGAAGTGATAACATTAAGCAATTACCAATTTTAAAGATATATATTTATTTAAATTCCTAAAATTAAAAAATCATTAATTATGTAAAATTTATTTAAAATAACTTAGAATAACTGTCATACATGGTTTTTTATTTGTCATTTCCTTACTATATGCAGGTTATATATAAACGAAAATTATTTCAATTAATGTTAACGATGAATAATTTTCGTTTACACATACAAAGTTATATGTTTATTATATGCATGTTATATTAGTGTTATATGATACTAAATATGCATAAATTTAATTTATTTTTAATGATAAAACCAAAATTTGTAACACCAAATCTACATAAGAATGTATTTTAATCATGTATTGATTTAATGTTGAGGATTACAATGTTTTTTTTAAGATATAACATATTTGATTATTGGTGGAATGGATATGAAAAAAATAAAGAAATGTGTTATTCTTATAACTACCAAATTGTAGCGACATTGTTTATATGTTATATGTAGGTTGTCTAACATTATATTTGAAGTATATGATATGAATTCATACACATATATTGCATTTTAATTTTTTTCTACCATACAAATCAAGTTATATGTTTATTGTATGCAGGTTATATTATTGTTATTTGTTACAAAATAATGCATAAATTTAAGGTCAAATTACAAAAAAATTATCAACTTTACACTTTTTTACAGTTATGGTCAATTTTTAAAAAATTTGAGTTTAATTATATACTTTAAGTTTTGTAATATATTTTGCATTAAATGGACTTTGCTTCAAGCCTATATGGTGATAATATGGAAAAATACTAAAAATATAAAATAATAACGTGGAAAACACAGTGAATCTGATGTGGAAAAAAATATCACATGTGTATATAAACAAAAACGGCATCATTTTACGCATCAAATTACCCATTCCACCAATACTAAAACAATATTGTTTGACTAAAAGAGGGACAAATCGTGATATAACATGATATATTTTGAGAAATTAGTGATTTTGAGAAGGAAATTATTGGATCTATTTCAATAAATATGATTTTCAAAATGGTACCATTTTGGTTTTTATACTCATATAACATTTTTTTCCACATTAGGTCTACTGTAAATTTCACGTCATTATTTTATATTTTTAATGTTTTTTTATATTATCACCACATAAACTCGGATTTAGGTATAATCCATCCGAAGCAAAATTTTTTACAAAATCTAAAATACGTATAATTAAACTCAAATTTTTAAAGAATTGACCGTAACTATAATAAAGTGCAGAGTTCAAAATTTTTTTTATAATTTAAATTTAATTTATTTTAATATTGAAACCAAATTTTATAACATCATAGTTATATGGCCAATTGGTTTAATATTTTTTCGAGAACCAAAACACCATAAGAAATTTTAGCAGCTCCATCTTCTTTTCTGCATTGAATAAGAAAATAATAAGATTAAAATTTGCTCAAAAAAAAAACTCAACCAAACAAATTAGATGTCGAACTATCCAAAATTCTCTTTATATTTATCCAAATTCCTAACACAAAATCAATAAATTAGAGTATAAGTCAACACTTTCCTTGCTATAATCAAATAAATTGAGCTCCACTAATCAACTAGTTATATATTAAGAGTATTTCCAACAGTTTTTTTATTTTTTATTTTTATCTAAATTTAGAAAATTTTATGTCTCTCAACAATTTTCTTATTTTTCTCTTTACCTATCTCATTTCAAAAAATTTACATGAGCTCGTAAAACCAAAGAACACAGCCCGATCCTTGATTAGTAATATTAGAATTAGCATAAGCAGTACAACAGCAATTCCTCAAGGACAACAATTCACAATCCTTAAGGCCCATGTTCTTGTCCACATAAGAGATTGAACTTTCTGGCAATTTCATGTTCTTCAACCGCAAGAATTTTTATGTGGACAAAAATTTTACGATGCGTTAGCGATGGCACCGATTTTGTTAATTATGAGTTCATCGACAAACGATTTCAATGATTTTGATAACCTTATCTCCCATCATCACTAGATTTATTTTCTTTCAATGCTGAATCTTATTTTATTTGATTTGAGGGACTTCAAATTCTGTATTGAAGGAAAAAAGAATGAAGGAGAAAAGAAAAAAATAAATATAAATTAATGAAAATAAATTTGGTAAAAACGAACAAAAAAGTGGTGGAATTTTGAAAAAAAAAAGTTAAAATTTAATATTTCATGTAAAATCGGCCCAAATTTATACCGACCTCGGCCCAAATATTTTGGAAATCGTAAGGTTAATTTGAAGATGGGTAATTGGGTGTCATAATTTCACTAACTACCAGCATCATGAAAGTTTAGAAATTTAATTCATTGCCTTTAACCACTACCATGGATAAATTAAAGCAATTAAGTTCCATTTATCTTAATTTGTCAAAAAAAGTTAATGAGCACCAACTATGGTTGTTTATTTTTACTTAGGACATGCATGAATGTTAATATATATAAAAAAGAAAAAATCAAGTGCGAAAATTTAAAACTATATATAATTATATTGGTAACACCTTAGATGAACCCTACATTGGTAAATATAAGAGAGATGTTAGATATGAATGTAGAAATCTAAACCGATAAAAATGCTAATTTGCCGTGTCAATAAGTTTTAATTTAATAGTATTAGTTTAGTAATAAAAAATGTGAGATTTCGAATCTAAACCTTCAAATCCATTATATAAAAAAAAAATGTAGAACTATAATAAAATAAAATGTAAATATATAAAATAATTTAATTGGGATTTTAATTAATATAGTAGTAATTAAATTCCTTTTTCTCTTTTTGGTTAGATATGGTTAGGAAGATGAAGACAAACAACCTTTTTCTCAAAATCTTCCCATAAAATATAGCAAGCACCTAATTAAGAAAGGAAAAACAAGGCAATCAATTGTTATTTAGTAGTAGTTAGCATAAACCGTCATATTAAACAATATTAATTATATCACTAATTAAGCTAATGATGTTTGATTTATAGGTACTAATAATGGGCAACCACTAGATTCAACCACATCCCCCTAGTCCCGTGATTGGCTCATACCGTGTCTGTCCCCACCACCACCTGCCATTTGTCACCTATTTATTGGCTGATAGCACGTGGGGTGACCTTTGTATCACAATCATTCACAGTAATTAATCTTTCTCTTAATTAAGCAGACTTAATCTTAATTAATGTGGGTTGCATTGCAATTTGCAAAAGGGTTAGAATTATAGGTTGACATTGATTATGGAGGGTAGGAATTTTAGGGTTAGTTTGTCGGCAATGCATGTTTTGTGTGTTTAAAATAGCACATCAATTTATGCATGGAGCTATATATAGATACACATCTTAATATATAATAATTGGAAAGAAAATATATTTAAATTTAATAATAAAAAATAAATTCTTTATTTGAATCCAATTAATTTGTCAAACTTGCTACAGTTGCATACTTAATCTATATATAATATGCTCATATTAATTATATATAATACCACTAAATAATTCATTTTAGCATATAAAATTCATGATGAATTAAAATCTCTAACATCATATTAATTTTAATTGATTGATGGTTTTCTAGAAATTAAAAAAGGGAATTAAGTTCCAGATGAAATAAATTACATTTCTTTTAGAAAATATTCATGATGTGAATACCGTCTTTTATATATGAACAAATTCTAAGGGGCACCCGGTGTATCATACTATATATATATATATAGCAATTCTATATATATATATAACATAGAATCATGAGAAATCACCTTTTATTTCCAACAAGAATGTATGGATGGATAGTGAAAAAGGGGCTCCCAATCAAACCTTTATTGAACTTTTCTCTACACTTTCTGTGAGCATGCTAGCTACACTAACATGAGATAAAAGAAAGCAAAAGAAAATTACAAAAAAATAGAAAGATAAGTGGAAGAATAAGGAGTGGGGAAAGTGATGAGAAATGTATGGAAATAAGGGAACCAATGGGTCCCTAATGCATTGCAAGTTCACGACTCCCATTTGAAGAGTCAACTTCATTGCTTTCTTTTAGTCTATCTATTCTCCAACAATGGCTATCATTTTTGAAATTCTTGGCCATGGAGACCAAAAGCAGACTTGAAAGACAAGCTCTCACTACACCCTTAAAGCTTCTTTGTCTTCTATTCCTTAATTCCTACCTAGTCTCCAATATGTTTCACACATAATACTAACCTTCTTTCTTTGTTGTTGTTGTTTTTTTTTCCCTTCATATTCCATAATTATTTCACTCTTTTTTTTCTAGATGCACACGTGTGACTGCTTCATGCACATCAATTAATTTTTCTTTGTTTGGGTTTGGTAAAGCAGATATGTTTGAATTCAAATACTTTGTTTAAAAGCAAAAATGATGATGATTTACAATTTAAGAAGAAGCCTTTAATTAGGTATTATCCATGGATTTGGTGTTTTGTTTCTTTGATGAACTTTGCCCATCTCGTAAAATGATGTTGGTCAAAATCCTTTATTATTAATTAGCTAGATTAAGCAAGAAAATTCTTTGATGATTTTCATGCCATGGATCCAGAAGCAGATTTATTAGTCTATAACATGGATTGTTTATAATATATGTTGCGTGTCTGTGTGTTTGAATGTGATCTGCACAATCAAAAAGCGCAACTCAAATCTCCCTGCAGCATGTCCCGATGCAGGCCTATAGCTAATATTCACACCCACTACTGTACTAACTTTGCATGTCATTAATAGGACAACAGGATTAAACATAACTTTTAGTCTAAGTACTTGAGATTATGTTCTATAATGAATGCTCATGTATTCACAATGTAAGTTATCATCTGACTTGCATTGCACAATCTCCATACATCAATCAAACATGAACTATGTTTTGTCCCTTAATTTAGAAATTATAAGGTACATTAATAATGATGTCCTTCTAGATATATATATATATGATTTACTAACAATATAGTTAATTATTTGATAATTAAGCTAATTGTGGCCATGTCAAATCCAACCAACCAAACCAAAAAAGAAGTTTACAAGGGGAAAAAATATAGAGAGTGAACAGTTAAAAAACTATTTACAGGTCAGTTTTTCACTAATCTTTGGTGAATTGTCTATGCATGATGTCATATAACATTCATTTAAGCAAATGAAATTGCAATTAAATTTTGGAAATGACAATCCTTTATAACCCTCAGAGGAAATGGAAACCACCCAATAAGGACAAGCAATAATAATTAAAAAGAAAAAAGGAAAAGAAAAGAACCAAAATATTGTAGCATTTCCACAATCACCATACTGCAAAAGTAATAATGGGAAAAAAGAAAAGACAAAATAATAATAATAATAATAATAGTGACTATTTTTATCAATTTAAATTGAAAATTAAAGTCATATTTTTTTCCTATTAAAAAGAAGAAAAAATTGCAATGCTTGGATTATAGTCTCAATCAATCATTTCGGTAGTGAACAGTGAATTAGTGTGAAATGGGTCATATTCACCCACTTTGATATCACTATAAGAATTGGTGTGTTGGTTATCTATATATATGGTTCATGTATATGTTTTCTTTCAATATAAATATATATAATTTGTGGTATGAAACATCATCAAGACTAAAGTGGATTTTCTCTTGGTGTCCAAAGCTGATGAAGGAGACACTGAGGTACTTAGCAGGCATTGCAGGCCCAAGTGGTTATGGCTCAAACTCAACTGCTGAGCAAGTTACTGAAGATTGTGTTTGCTTAGTTCCTCCCAATTTAACTGCTATCATCACTGGTTAGTTTTGCTTTCTCATTGATTTTATCTCCCTTTAATGCAAAAACTCATATTAATTTTCTTCATTAATGGCATGAAATGAAAGGTTCTGTGTATCAATTAGTCCCACCTCTTTTTCTGCCTCCTTAGGAATTTTCATTCTTCTTCCCTTTAATTGTTTTCCCACTGAGCTTTTAGTTAAGAGTTTTTTTTTTCTTGTGAAAATACTTTGCAATACTTTCATCTCCTTCCATTATCATCTCTCTCCATGAACAAAAAATGATCTTGTTATCAGTTCAGATCCTGTTATCTTCTTTTTATCAGCTACCCACTTTCCATTTTGTTCTTCTGATCGCTTTATAACTTTTAGCAGAAAACTTAATTTGATGGATTTCTCCAAGAATTCTCTACCGCATCTAAGAAAAAAAAAATCAATATTATCTTTAAGCATATAATTTTTTTCCTTTTTAATAAGAAGATTTTGTGCTCAGCATAAACCTGGAGATATATTCTTTGATGTATATATTATAGTATAAAATAAATCTAGTGGCTCTTTTTGACTGTTGCAAGATATGGTTTTGTCTCTTCTGAATATGGTATTCTGTCGTTGGTAGCTTCATACTTATTAGATCCCTTCTTTTAGAAGCAAGTAATCATACCCTCTTCTCCTTTTCTTTTTTAATATATATACATGATTTTTTAAAAAAAAACTTTTTTTCTTAAAAAATTACGTGTTTTTGGATATATATGAGTAGGGGCAACCTCAGGAATTGGAGTGGAAACAGCAAGAGTATTAGCAAAGAGGGGAGTAAGAGTAGTAATTCCTGCAAGGGATTTGAGAAAGGCAGATGAAGTAAAGGAATTTATAAAGAAAGAATGTCCAAAGGCAGAAATATTAATATTTGAGACTGATCTAAGCTCCTTTGCTTCTGTTAAGAGATTTTGTTCTGATTTTCTGGCTCTAGGATTACCTCTTAACATTCTCATGTGAGTATATATATATATACATTTATATATTCTATCTTTTTCTTTTTATTTTTAGAAAAAAAAAAAGATACTTAAATAATTAATATTTATGACATTGATACTTTGAGTCTGATAGCCTTTTTTTTTTTTTGAAAAATAAAAATATTATGCAGAAATAATGCAGGGATATTCTCTCAGAAATTGGAATTCTCTGAGGACAAAATTGAGATGACATTTGCTACAAATTACTTGGGTAAACTTTAGTGTTACATTTCTTTTTCTCTCTCTCTCTACATAGAGAGAGAGATTTTTGTTGCTTTCTTTTTCAATAAATCCATTTTAAACAATCATTATTATGTTTACAAAAGAGGGAGAGCTTTCAGTTGTGTGATCAGAAAGTCATGGATTCCTTGGATGAAAATATCCTTTATATTAAAAAAAACAATTGAAAAAAAAGAAAGATCATGTTGGTGTGACTGTGAAAGTTGGAGTTCGAATTTTCAGTCAAATTTTTTATACCAGAAGAAGTGAGAGTTGAAAGTTTTGTACAATTAATGCAATGAAAAAAAGTATACTTACAGTAACATTTGAAATTAAAATGAAATAATGGGTCATAATTGAAAAGTGCAATATATATATATTAAAGCTATTGGTCTAAGATCAGAAACGTGCATGGGGATTTTGCAGGACATTTTTTGATGACAGAGTTGCTGTTGGAGAAAATGATAGAAACAGCAGAGGATACAGGCATCCAGGGAAGAATAGTAAATCTTTCTTCTGTAATTCACAGCTGGGTCAAGAGAGATTATTTCTGCTTTAATCAAATGTTAAACCCAAAGAAGTAAGATTCTTTACCCATCTTCCTTTTTCTTTTTTTTTTTTTTTCAATTTCCAATCTATTTAACCCTTCTACTTTCAAAAAAAAAAAAATCATGACATTTTACCTACCACTTCAATTAATTTCCCTATATTACTCATAACAGACACATGCATTTACTATTAACAATAAGCAGGAAAACCCACAAGAACTTAATTATTACAGGAATTAATTATGTAGTACAGAAAACAGAATTTGATGGATTTTCTTTCTTTTATTTTAAAATAATAATAATAATAATTGCAGGTACAATGGCACACGTGCCTATGCTCAATCCAAATTGGCAACTATTTTGCATGCTAAGGAGATAGCTAGACAGCTGAAGGTGAAATTCATCATCAAACCCTTTTCACTTTTCCTAATTTCTTCACCTTTAATTAGTATATTTCTTATATTTTCTCTTCTTGGCCTCCAAATAGACCAACATTTCTTCATTCAGTGATATGAAGCTTAGGTAGGCTGGGAGGGTCAAGGACATTTATTTTTTCAATGAGTAATCTATTTTTAAAATAATAATAATGAAGATCATAAATTTTAAAAAATATAACTATAGTTCATCTCATATATATAAATCCAAATTTGACAGGCCAGGAATGCAAAAGTAACAATCAATGCAGTACACCCAGGCATTGTCAAGACAGGAATAATTAGAGCTCACAAGGGTTTTATAACAGGTAAGACAATTATTTTCCCTTTTTTTTTTTTTTGTATATTATGTCAATTAATAATATTAAGAGTTATTTCCAAAATTATAAGTTGCAAAATGTGGTCTGCAGATTCTCTGTACTTCATTGCGTCCAAGTTACTGAAATCAACATCTCAGGTTTGTCAAACATATGATTTGTCTATCTATATTTTGTACGGAGGATGAGAATAGGGAAAAGGTGGACTTTCTTGAACAGTTTTTTTCATGGTTACATTTGAAAACTGTAGAATGCAATGTTACAGGGCGCATCAACTACATGTTACGCAGCACTAAGTCCACAGACTGAAGGTGCAAGTGGGAAATACTTCGCAGATTGTAACGACACCAATTGCTCTGCTCTGGCTAATGATGAATCTGAAGCACAAACACTTTGGAGGCAGAGCCACGCACTCGTCCACAGACGATTGTTTCAAGTTTCAACCACCAGCTTGACATTGTAAAAAATTTTAGGACCCATTGTATAGTAATTCATATTTGTCTACTAAGTTAGATGTATAGTTCATAAGGCAATTTTATAAGGCAAATGGGTAATTAATGATAATCTTCAGTTTATATATGAAAAATAATTTGGGGACTTTTCCTCCCTCTATATATATATATATATACACTAAACATTTGCTCTCACCTATGTTTTTTCAAATTATTCGTAGATATGAAGCGGTCAAACTCCCATTATTATGTATTTGAGATTACTGTTGAAAATCTCAAAATGAATTTTTTTTTTAATTGACTAGCTTTTTAAAATTTTTTATAAATTGTTTTTTCAAATTTATTTTTACAAAAAAAAAGTACTTATTTATCTATTTATATCCAAAAGCATAATCCAAAATTCAAAAAAATTAAAAATATAAGCTCTTTTTTCGAGAAAAGCATAGCAATGCCAAATGGGCTTTATACAAATCTTCCAGAGGACATTTCGCCTAGCACTTGCTTTTAAATTTTATTTCCAAAATTATATTCCTTTTTTGCTCTTTTCATTTTTATCGAAATGATTTTCATTTGTACTAAATTTTTTATCTTTTTCGTCTTTTTTGAAAGCCATTATTGTAGATTTTTGTCTTATCTGAGAGCCATAATTTTCTTTTTCTTCTCCGAAATTAAATCTAATTTTTCCACCAAGAAACAAGCTTCTCTTTTTGTTACCATTTTCTTTTTATTGATAATAGCTAGCAACTTATGATTTTCCGTAAGAGATTTTGACTTTTAATTTTATTTCATGCATTGAATTTTTTGTAGGCATTTACTTTATAATTTTCTCCTTTTAGGTTCTGGCTTTCCATTATAATTGCTTTTGATTTTACGCTTGTTTATAGGAAGAGTTGTGTTATTTAATATCTTCTTATAGAATTCTAAAGGTATACCTATGAAATTTTCAAAAGTATATCCACAGTATTCTTAGAAAATTTATTCCAGAAAATTCTCAAAAAATTTTTAAGCTATAACTAAGATATGTCCAAAGTATTTCTATAGAATTTCCAAAAGTATACCAAAATATTCCCAGATAATTCATTAAGAATTTTCAAGATATTTCGAAATGTATATAAACTGTTTATTTGAAAATTTGTGATATTTTAAATTTTGATTGAATTCTATTTTTCTTCTTTAACGATCAATTCTTCTTATTCTAGTTTTTTTTGTTCTTTATTGGTAAAAATTGAACCAAGATATGCAAAAACAAAGATATACCATCTAAACACATTTTGAATGACTTTTCAAATTTTAATATTGTTGTTTAAAAATTTGTGATACTTTTAATTTTAATTAAATTTTATTATTCTTTTTTAATGATTTCATTGTTCTCATTTTTGTTTTTTTATTTTAAAACTGAACCAAAATATAACTTAAATTTACTGAAAAAATATCAAAAATATACCATGTAAACATATTTTTGAATAATTTTAAAATTTAAATACTATTGTAATTTTAAAAAGTTATTTTTGATAAAATTAAAAAAAAAAAAAACTGAACAACAATAAACTTGTAAATTGGTATGCACTTTTCAGTAATTCCGTAAAATTCCAAATCTTCTAAGCAATTATGCATTTCTTTCCCTAGAGAAGCAAAATTTGCACGCCACGGTATTGTTATTTAATAAGTTGGATTGTACAGGAAATTATCGAAATCAATATCTGAAATCACCATTAACGAATTCCTAGCATCTAGGAATGCAGAATCTAAAATAAGAATGATCAGTGCTAACTTTACATTTTGTCTATGATAGTCGCCTTCAATTTATTCAATAAAATATAATACAAATACAAACAAATTACAGCTGGTACTTGGTGAGATTCTCATGTCTGATGAATGACCAGGCGCTGCAGAGCTCCTCCCAATCTTTTCTCAACAAAGCTCACGGAATACATAAATTAGGCGCACTGAACACATCTAATGTCAAGCAAATAAGTCAAAAACTGCGACTGTTTGAGCAAGTTAAAAGAAACAGTGCCAAACTAGGAATTCTGATGACGACTTCAATGCATCTTCAATCCTTTCCCTGCCATATTTTTCAATGTCATTTATCAGCATGAATAGGTAGCATTTTATCTTATAAATAAAATAGCTCACATAAGTTATATCCATTGTATCATAAGCAGGAATATTTTTATCTGGACATGAAATGCTTCATATACGGGTGATAAGAATGGGTAATAAAAAATCACAATTTATGAATCTTTGTTATGAACAACTCCATGCACAAGACTTATCATGAATAGTTATCCCAATCCATTTCACTTGTTTTCCATAACTTATAGCCTCCCTTTCCCAAATTTTATCCTCGTCACAGTCTTCAACTGGGAAACGTGAAACATCAAGTTTCAAACAAGATGCAGGGGGCTTTTCAGAATGATAAAATGGCACTAATGCAATTTTATTCTCAGTTCTAATTATTATCTTGTCCCAAATGTATGCTGCTAGAAGACATATTTCTTCACAACTTTCTGCACAAATAAAAATAATACACTCGAAGTACGTAACACATAATCAAAATCAAATACCTTAATTAAACGTGGGGAACGACGAACCGATCTAGGGGACAAATTTGCTTGTTTCGCCACCTTTCGATGATGAACTTTTTTAGATTGTCTTTCAGCTTCATATGGATACTCACTTTCCTTCCCAGGAGATTCACTTCGGTTGGTTGAAACTGAACAAACTGGAGCAGACACAGATATTGTGGCAGACTCTTGAAGGCTTGTAGATTGAGGTGAAATTCCTGGCATGTAAAAGGCAATTTAATTTATTCTATGAAAACTGAATTGCATTTAAACAAACAGATGACAGCTCATTCTAAATTACTTGTCCATAGTTTGTCCAGAAAGAGCTAACCAGCAAGTCATACTCTTTCTTTGTTTAGCAATTTTAAGAAATTTCACAAATGGGAACCAAATGAAGCAGGAATTGGGATAAAAGCTCTACCAAGGGATACAGCTTCTTGAAACTTCTCTCTCATTGTTCTGACAAATTTGAATAAGCCATTGGTTCGATTCAACTCATGGATTAACTCTTTGGTGTCATTCAAATGAGGATCACAAGCCAACACTGAAAATCATGAAGGAATTAATTAATAGATATAATCAAAAGACTAGATTCAACAATGAGACAAGCACCACTTAGGCGTTACTTACAAGTATATGTATCATTTTCATGGCGAACAGTGAAAGTGTACTCTTCATATGGTTTCTCTATATTAATGTAGTTGAAGGTGAATTTCACCCCTAAAAAAATGGAGAACGTGTAATAGGGAATTTGATAAAAGAAAAAACTAATGCAAATTTCATAATCAAACGCATATGATTACCTCTTCCACCTTCAATTTGGAAACCGAGAACCTTATTATACCATAAAATTGCCTCTTGGATTTCACCATTATGTTCCACGTTTTGGCATCCCTTGTCTTCAAATGTTGCCAAAGGCATAAATGATACCAATAGATGAAAAAGAAAGAAAGAAAACAATAAGACGAATTTGGTTACATATGTTACAGTCAGAAAGTCAGCTCATCATATAAGAATCCAAACTATGATTTGGGCATAAATTGAGAGAGCACATAACAAACGTTACAGCATTTGATGACTTAAAATCCATAAACAACTATACCAATAATTCCCCATTAATCAGAGTTCATCAAATAACAACATTTTCTCATTAATACCTGCACATGAAACTAATCACCTTTTAAACTGAAACATCCAAGGTAAGAAGGATGAAACAGGTGCTGACATTTAAAAGAAGATTATGGAGGTAGTTCACTATTTGACGGACCTGCATGTAGATGCCCACATAATTTCCAATAACAGCATGACACATAAAACAATTTAATAACATATTCCAAAAGATTTCAACCATCAAAAACCTTTTGCATCCAACGCAAAAAATACACATACGACCTACAATCTAAACCCTTTTTGGTCCATGGTGTCTAGAACTAGATTCACCAGTCTTGACTTTCAACTAAATGCTATTTGTAATGTCTCCCCATATTCTACCTTCAAAAAAGCGTGTCTCTTATTCCGGTTGGTTGACAAACAACAACTGAGGGCACATAGACTACCAAGTTTCATGAGAATAAACATACGAGTATAGCCCTGATAAAAACAAGTGATTATCAGCCGATAGGGGAAAGGATATTACCAATATGTTGTTGGGACATAATTGCTGCATACTCATCCCGTCTAGATTTCTGAACTTGCACAGTTCTTTTAAGTTCTTCTATCCTAGCTCTTGTAGCAGATATGGAGTCCCTTACAGCCATCTGCTTGGCCTCCTTTCGAGTCTTCACTATACAAGAAAATAAACACAAGAGATAACATATATCTTAAAAACCCAAGCACGTACATTTAAAGCAACCAGATATCAGCTTTTGAAGCATTTCATTTCAACAGAACATTGGTAAAATTCCACATATATTACCAATAATAATGTCGAAAGTGCTTAGAAAATGAGACAAAAACAAGTTGTATAAGAGTTGACATAAGCTTTATAACTACAAAAAGTTGAGCCAAAATTAGAAAACTTACAGTGAAAATTTCATCTAATAATTTTTCTTCTCTGAGAATTAATTTTCTTGTAACTTTGTGATGTAAGTGCAATGCCATTTTGAAAACCTTCTAATATATATTATCTGACCTAAAGGTAAAAGGAAAAAACGATGCATTCAATAGGTCAATAATAGTGACCAACTATGTGCCCTAGGAAGTTTCTTGAGAGATTTCTAAACGCGAATAATGGAAGAAGGCAATTTCACATGAATATGTGCTTTCCTAATATAAAATTGCTACATAGGGGAGTACCTGTCATTTAAATGTGCCGCAACAGGTTCAGCAAATCATCCTCATTATGTAACTTCCTTACACAAATACACCAGAATTCCAAAACCCAAATTGGGAATACCAGCATAATTCACTCAATATAACGACTACATTTTTACTCTAACTGGAAGAGAATATACCTGCTAGCACTCTAACAAAGTCATCCTCAGCTTCCCGCAAGGTAGATTTCATCTTCGCTATTTTCTCTGCAAAAACCAAATTCAGCAACTTCAACCAAAAGCAAGCCAGAAAGCAGTAAAAGAAAATGTTTAACCCTAATCCCCAAGAATGAGCTAACAAAACAACACTGAAACCCTAATTTTGAGTTGAGGGTGGAAATGTAAGTCATCCTGACCTTGATTTTGGAGGGTTGCTTCTACTCTCCCTTTGATAGAATCCAGAGACTGACCGAAAGACGCCGAGAAGGAATCCATTTTTTGAAGTTCAAGAGGGACCTCTCTTTCGCAGATCAGCCGCAACGACTCCATTTTCGTCCGTACAGATTCCCCCTCTTCACTTGGCATTGGGTTGACGTATATAAGAATGATTGCGCGTGATATGTGTGTGCAACTGGGAGAGTGTATATAACTATATATTATAGACGAAAGAAAGAAAGAAAGAAAGTGAAATTTTGGATTTGAATGAAATTTATATTTCAGCCCGCCATTTTGATCCCTTTCTACCGACTCGGGGGAGCGCACAGCTTTTTCTTTTTCTTGTTCTCATTTTATAGAAAGATGAGCGCCTAACAAAGTTCGGCCCAAAGCCCGTCTACTCTATATTTGGGCTCCTACTCGCTTGTTTGAAATTGATAAAAAGATCTGCTCATATAGCATTGTTCGCATTGCAATATAGAACAAATATGTGTGAGTTATACGGCGACAATTTTGTAAATAAAATAAATTTATACAGATTTATTTATTGATATAGGTTCCTTAGTTTATTAGTAAAATATTCATTTTATTTTAAAACAAAATCAACAGTTATTTTGTGTTTTTTTTACGTTTTCATATACTATTTATCTCGATTTTTTGTAAAGTTTTGAGTCTTTTTTAAGAGTATTCAATGAATTCATACCTACAAATGAAAATACAAAAAAATATCCATTAAATTAAGTAGACAGAAAAATAAAATGAACTTGTATCAATATAAAAAAATGAACATTTATTAATAAACTTCTTTCAATAAAATAATAAATATTTTTTCAATAAATTAATAAACCTTTAATTCATTTCATAATTAGTTTATTCACAATAAATATTCTCATTAAATTAACGAACATTTATTTTATTCGTAATGAACTTTTTAAAATTAACTTTTTGTTAATAAACTAATGAACATTTAGTTCATTCGTAGTGAATCTTTTCAATTTATTAGCAATGAACCTTTTTAATAAATTAATGAATCTTTTTTAATAACGTAATGAATATTTTTCAGTAAACTAATAAACATTTTTTAATAAATTAATAAATATTTTTTTATGAACTAATGAATATTTTTCAATAAACTAATAAATTTTTATTTAATAACAGATGATGAATACTTACACAAATACCACTGTATAATTGAAAACTGTATAAATTTGATTTATTTACAAATTATCACCGTCTCTTACACATGTGATGAACTTTGGTCCATAATGTTATATAGACCAAAACCCAACGTATAACAATTGAAAAGACCCGGCTTATGATCTTTTAAGAAAGAGAAAAATTCACTAAATACCTATACTTATTATTTTATTTACAAAAAATACATACAAAGTTTTCTTTCTTTATTTTCCTCAAATTTCTTTTCAATTTTACCAAAATCATTTTCAAAAATATCTTGTCCTGTTTCATCTCTATCTACAGTTGATCTTTCAAATCTCTTCTCTTTCCATTCAAACACTATTGTCAATTGCGTCATTGGCTCTCACATCCTCTTCTTCCAACTCCCTCGCCTTCACTCAAATCTTTTCGACTCTCAACAAATGGCACTGTCTAGATTTACCGTTGTTTGTCATATAATTGTACAAAATAAACCCAATGTTCCGTCCAAATCAAAAAATTCGATCTCTGATAAGATTTCTAGTTCAGTTCTTTGGGACTAGAAAGTTGTCGCACTGTTTACTTTACCAAATTCCCAAGAGATTAATGAGCTACTGGATTTGAAGTAGAATGAAAAGAAATTGTCCTTCGAGGAGGCTTCATATTTTAGGGAAATGATTGTGGTATTGAGATTGGCTAAGGAGGTGATTGTGGAATGACATTCATTTCTTATTCTCAAATCCTATTTGGTACCGAGCAATTTTCTCACCATCGTTTACTGTGTAGTATCTATTTTATATATCATTTAATTTTTCAAGAATTTTTATTTCGTTCATGCATGTGTGATGATTGTGTTCATAACATTATATGGTACTTTTTTTTTTAATTGAAAATCACAAAGATATATCCAAAATATACTCAAAGTATATTCAATAGAATTCTCAAAAGTATATTGAAGTATCCAAAGTATTCATAGGGAATTTCTTATAGGGAATTATCAAAGAATTCTCAAAGTATATTGAAAATATCCCCAATGTATACTTGAGGCATTCTCATAGAATTTCCAAAAATATACCGAAAGATCCTAAGGTATACCCAATGTATTTTTGGAAGGAATTCCCACGGTATACCAAAAGTATTCTCAATGTATACTAAATATATTCCCGAGATATTAAAGGAATTCCTAACGTATACCAAGATATTCCCAACCTAAAATATTCTAAAAGATATACCAAATATTTGTTTGAGAATTTGTGAAGTTTTAAATTTTGATTAAATTCTATTATTTTTCTTCTTATTTTCTAATGATTTAATTGTTATTATTCTTATTTTGGTTTTTTTTTTGTGAAAATTGAACTAAGACATTCCTAAAGTATACCAAAAATATATTATCTAAGTATATTTTGGGGTGATTTTGAGATTTAGCTATTGTTGTAATTTTAGAAAGTTATTTTTGATAAAATTGAAAAAAAAGCTTTAAATATCGATAAATATATAAATATGTACTCACTTTTTTAGTATTTTTTTTTGTAAAATTCCCTTTAATAAATAATTACCCAAACAATAGCAACTTTTCAAAATACAAAAGCATCACCGTCGTTAATCATATTTCCAAGATTAAAAAACCCTATTTTCCCTTAACCTTTCTCTTTGCGATAAATCCGCCCCATAATTAACTTGCTATTTTTTAGGCTTCCTTTTCACGGTTCATTTTCTTCCAATTTGAAAAAATTTGAAAGTAACACTATATAAATTTTCAGAATCTGTTCATTGCGGGCACGGACACAATAGCGAAGACAATTGCGCAATGGCAGAGTTACTTCGGCACCCTGAAAAACTAGCAAAAGTCAAGAAAGAGCTCAAAGAAGTTGCAGCAATTCAAGAATCTGATATGAACAAGTTCCCCTATCTACAAGCAGCAATTAAAGAAACTTTGAGACTGCATCCACGCTTCCATTCTTGATCCCACGTAAAGTTGAATCTGAAGTGGAGATTGGTGGCTACAGAATACCAAAAATTGCGCAGATACTCATTGATTTGTGGGCAATGGGAAGAGACGAAAGCATATGGAAGAATCCACATAGCTTCGACCCTGAACAGCTTTTTAACAGCCAAATTGACATGAAGGGTAGAAATTTTGAGCTAATTCCATTTGGATCTAGGAGAAGGATTTGCCCAGGTTTGTCATTAGGCCAGAGGATGCTGTTTTGGAAGTTAGCAGATGGCGTTGATTGGATTGGATTTTTCACTATTGGATTTCTCGGTTGGTTTTTTTTTTTTGCAATTCTGATTATTGTATGCTTTTGTAATTTTTATTTTATTGTAATTCTTCTTCTCACTCGTTATGTTCTTCAATTTCACTCTCTATTCTGTATCCGGTTCCATTAGTAGAAGTTTTTAGTTATTGAAGTTCTGGATTTGATATATTAGGAGAAGACAATGATGATTTGGAGTCTGAAGTCGAGAGTACGGGTAAATAATAATAATAACATATAACTTACATATACTATATATATAACTTTTCATAAATGTATTTTATTTAATATCATGATTCATGAGTTAAACTTAATCGCGTCTTGTCCAAAATTTTACCTCTTTAACTAAATGCTTGCTCAACTGCAATTGTTGAAACTGAATATACAAAAATTTGTTTTGCAATTTGGGTAAAGACGAGATAAGTATTTTGGTGGCGATTCTACCATTCAAGAATAAAAAACTCTTTATTTGTTTTACTATCAACAACCTCAAAATCTGTTGTTAGATAAATGTTAAGTTCGGATGAACTGGTGGATGATCAGAGTTTTTTATAACTTTTTAACATTATACGATCACTCATTTTCACACTTCCCCATACAACCTCTTCAAAACTATAATTAGTGGAAGTAGGAATATTATATAAATTACTAAATTCATTAAATAGGTCACAAATATTTCTTCTAATTTCATTTATAATTGAATCAATACTAACATCTTCAATGTCAAGACACTTATAATAAATTTGTAAATATTCATATAATATTGTAATTCTACACCTGAGATCAAGAACACAACATACAAGATTAATAAAAAGAATCATTTTAAAATAAAATAATCATTTACGTCACATGACCAATATAACATTATGTAAAATAACGTCATTTATATACTCTTTAAATACATCAACAATATTAATATATTGAGAAAAAAATAAATGACATATATGATAATAAACACGACTTAAAATATATGTTGCATCGTTAAAAATTTTTAAAAGATTTTTACAAACGTCCCAATATTGTGGATATAGATTAATTTGTATCACATTAGTGAAAATAAATGAACATAATAAATCTTTATATGCGAATGACTCATTGATTAATTCAAATGTGAAATTCCAATGAATTGGGATATCTTGTGAAAATTTTTTTGGTCTTTTGCCATTTTCACGACAAAATTGAACAATTATTTCATAATTTGAAGATGTCCATGCAGATAAATAATTATTTGTGTTTACTGGTTCAATTGTATCACTCAATATTTTTATACCATCTTGTACACACAAATTTAAAATATGACATGCATATTTAATATGAAAAAATTTTCCACCAATATAAGATTGACATAAACATTGAAACTCTCTAATAGAAGCAGTGTTATCTACCACATTATCAAAACTTTTGAAAAAAATTTTATTAACTAAACCGTATTTTTCCAAAATATTTTTTATCATTTTATAAATATTATCTGTTATATGTCTATCATCAAATACTCTAAAGACAAATAATCTTTTTTGGATAATTCAATCATCACCAATTCAATGACATGTTATATTCATATATGAATGTATACGCCAATAATCACTACAAATATCACTATAAATTGTAACACGTCTATTCACAGAAGAAAAATTTTGCACAATTCTTTTTTATTTTCATTATACAATTTAAATAAAGTACATTTAAAAGTGTTCATTGAAACATATTTAATAGCAGAATTCAAAACAGTTTGATAAAATTTATTAAAACCAACTTTTTCACCAAAATCAAAAGATAAATTTTCAACACTTATCATTTTTGTCATTTCTTATTTATATGTTTCATCATTATATTGAAATAATGAAGAGTTAGAAGACGAATCTGTAAACCCAGAGATTTGAGTTTATTTTTTAGCAATGTCGAATTATGTTGCATGTTTATTTTCTAAATGCATTTTGAAAGTGTCATACCCAACTCATTGTTTTAATTTGTAAGTTCGGCCATAATAGTTGCACACAACTTGTAATTAACCATCATTTAATTGTATATTTCTTGAAATGAATTTGAAAAATATCGGAGGAGCAGAGTTTTTGACTCATATTTGTTGGAATATTATCCGTCATTTTTTGGCTTTGTTGAGTGTTGTGCTGGAAAGCAGGTTCCGAAATCGATTGAACTGGCCCGGAACAGGTCCATCAACGGTTCTGGTCCGATTCCAATTCAGAACCGTTGAACACCGGTCTAGTCTGATTTTGACTGGTTCGATTCGGCCGATTCCGAACCGGAATGGCCACCTCTAATCACTGCTTATTGTAAATGCAAATCGTATACCTACACCTGTAGTATATATAATATTTAAAACTATTAGATTTTTAATTTTTAACGGTTGAGATTAAAAATTAAAAATCTAATGGTTCTAAATGTCAGGTGCACCACATAAGTCCTCTAAGCATAATATCTAACAAACATAACTACATAAGTCTTCTAAACATAATATTTAACAAACATATATCATAGTGAATTAAATAATGACTTGATTGATATTATCACTTGTAAGAATTATGAGAAGTATTGAGATCAAATTTCATCACCATCATCTACCAATATTGGTGAAAATTTAACACATTTGTGGTGTATATTAGGGGATACTTATTCATCATTATTTAGTCAACGATTTATTGTATTTCCTAATAAAAAAAAGAGAAAAAAACACAGCATTATTAATTAATTAGGTTGATTAGTAAAATTAAGAAAATTCAATTGAATATAAATCATATATAGAGAGAGCAACTATTTTGCTGCATATTTACTTCATCCCCCAACCGTTGCACATAATTTCATAAGTGGTAACTAAATTTTGTTTTTATTGCAATAAAATTACAAAAAAAAAATTTAATTTATAAAATTTAACTATATTTTCATTTCATTAAAATCACTTATGTCATATTTTGGGTGACATAGCAGTTGTTATGTCAAAATTTTCAACGACACATCAGCCGTTATGTCAGATTTCCGATAACACATATCAAAATACTGGCCGGAAGTAATTTTAGTAAAATGACATTTTTTTAGAATAAAAAAAATGTAATTTTACTATAATAAAAACAATTTAATGACCATATATGAAATTACCCTATCAGTTTCTTAAATAAAGGTCCATATATAACTATATATAATATATATATAATAATTATATAATATAATGAACAATTATATAATATAATAATATATTATAATATTATAATAATAATATATTAATTCTAATGTCTAACAAATATAATATCGAATAATAAAATAAATATAATATAGCATAATAAAATAATACAAAGTACAAAAAATAATACAAAAAAATATAAAATCGATTTTTATAATTTAAATAATATTAATAAAAAATAAAATGAAATAAAATATTAATATTATAAAATATAATAAAATATTAATATTAATAAAATTAATAATTAATATAAATAAAAATATCAATAAATAAATAAATAAAAATAAATAAAAAATATAAATATATTAATAAATATAATAATATGAATAAAATTAAATTAAAAAATAAAAAATGGAATATTATAAATAAATAGTATATTAGATAAATAATATAATATGATATAATATATAAGACATCTTCCGGAAAATTCAAATTGAAGCAATTGAATGTCCGACTTTGGCCTATATGACATAACCGATTAATAGAAATACTTCACATTCTATCTTTGCCATATATTCCATACATCACACTTGATAGATATCATATTTATGGAATACGATTCACTTTCAAGATGCTTTAGTGATGAAATGGTAGACAAGCAATACACAAATTCTTGTGCTAAAGAGCGTGGAGGTTCAAGTCCTCTTCAAACTAAACTAAGAGCAATTATTTTTATCATAATCACAATAAAAAAAAGAAGATTGTAAGTAAAAAATGTTATTTTTTTTTAATTCTACTACATTTTGAATACTTATACTATCATGTATATTAAAGATTAAATATGCCCAAATTTCAATTTTAATTGATCTCAATTGATTTTTCGTTATTGTAAGTAATAGATAGGGACAAAATGGTTTGAATCTGTGATATTTTGTATCCAAAACACAGATGCTACCAAGCTGCGTTATATGGTTTATCAAGAATATGCAGAAAAAGCACTTTGAATTGTTGATTTATCGCTATAGATGACTTAGAACCAATAATTCATTATTTAATAGATTTTTCCATTATAATACTCTATTCGAGAGTTATCAGTATTTATCAAATATGTTCTTATCTAACGGAACGCTATTGGATCAAATAACAAAAATATTGTTGAGAAAAATATGGCTTTTCCCTTACGAAATGAAAATTGGATTTATGTAATAGCATAAAGGTTTCTCATTCCTTAGCCTTAAAGATATGTGGCTATGAAATAAGGATTAAGTGGAACAGAGTCGATTGGATGGTAGAGTCGTAGAAACACCTATTTTTTCCATCTATTTATAGTATTTTGATCTAAAATTTCAATTATTTCATGTTTCAGCAATAACATATTGTTCCATGTCCAAAATATAAAATTAGGAACAATGTACATAGTCACAATGAATAATTTTTTTTTATTATCTTAGGGACACGTTGAGTATGTCTGAAATAAAAATGAGATTTTCATTTCAATTTTGATTTCAGTACATTTTTTTTAAACTAAAATATTTGAGAATATAATTATAATTTGTATTTTTATAAATTTGTTTGCAGTTTCCTTCTTAAGTTTTTTATTACATTAGAAATATTTGAATTTCAAAATAATAATTAGAGAGACAATTCAATTTTTAAGTATTTTAATGTACCAAATATGACTTGGAAGAATTTTTCTTACACTCGTATTAGATAATGACCAACTTTCAAAATCGTGATCGTTGAGTAAAAAAATTTAGAGAATTTTAAAATTTTCTTTCGAAAATATATAATTTTTAACTTTTTCATTTTCATCAAATCCACTTTTCAATTTTTTATTTTGATTTTCCTTTGCATTTTTTTCTACCTACTCTATTCTTTCACCATCTCTTTTGTTGAGTTGATTGAGTGCATCGACGCATCTCCCCACCACTGTCAAAAACTATGAGTTCATCGGAGTCGTACAATCGACCTCGCAAAACCGGTACATCTTCGATCTAGATTTTGCTTCACAGTTTGAGATGGCAAGGTCTACAAGTCAAAATTTGAAGTTATTCCAATATAAGCCTAGGTATTTTGCTGGAAAACCTGACGATTTGAAGAGGATCGTGAAGGTTAAATGGTTTCTGTGATGGTCTTGAAGTTCATCTAGAATTATGTAATTTTTGCATTATTTGAAGCGCTTTTTTTTTTGCTGAGGTACCAAATCATCTCGCATATTCAAAGACTTGCTTGCCAACTCCGCCATTGGTATAGCCTAATGATAGTGACATGTAAATCTTCCTTCCAGACTCGGGTTCGAGTCTCCTTAAAGAAGACTTGCTTGCCATGTGTTATATTTGGCTATTTTCTTTGACAAAAGCTGTTCAATTGTTTATGATGTGCGAACACATACCTTTAGCACTGATTTGAAAGGCTATCAATTCATTTTTTTTCTTCTTTTGGACAATTTATTTAACCGAGGTATTTACCTATTAATTCATCTATTTAAATTAAAATATAGATAATAAATAAATAATTTAAATATAAATGTGTTAAATACATTTTAATCCACTAATATATAAACAATTTAAAATTAAATATTATTTAAACTCATATATAATTTTAAAACAAAAAACTTAATTTTTTATGTTTTTTACTCCAAATTTTTATTAAATTTCTTATAAAATTTTTAGAAAAACTATTTAACATATTAATTATTTTTAGTCATTTTTGATATATTTATATAAAATTTTTTAATATTATTTTTTTCTATTTTTTTATTAATTTGTACCATTTTTACTGAAAAAAATATTATTTTTACTGTTATAGAATTAATTTTTGAAGTTTTTAATCGAAATTTTTTTTTATAAAAAATAATTACATGTTTAAACTGTCTCATTTGCCTATTTGTGATACCAATTGATATATACAAATCGAAATCAAATAAGCTAAAATGATAGGAAATTGAACGTATTGTAATTGAAAGAGTACTAATATGATCAAAGTCTAATTGTGAATTAAAAAAAAGAATAATTAGTATATGGATTTGTGATATTAAGTTATCGAGTGAACTTGATAAAAAAGGGCAAAATTGTAAATATATAATTTTTGGTCTAATGGACAAATTATAATTCAAGCACACTAGGACGTAAGACATATTAAGACAAATATTTGAATAAAATTTGATATTGAAATTCATCCGTTTACAATCTCAAATTAATAAAATAAAATTCAAATCCTGATAAGTTTTAGATATATCATTTTTATATATTAAAATGAATAAATGAGTGGGTTAGGATTAAATGATTATGAGTACTCATATAACAATTAAATGGATTATAAATATGTTAATGGATTGTAAACAACCTAAACTATTTATACCCAATCCATACCCACCCTAATCTTCCCATTTGTTACCCCCATGTAATTCTAAGGAATTTCTATGATATTTTCAAGGTATTATTAAAGCATACCTAATGTATTTTCAAAATATAACAAATATATTTCTAATGTATTATCAATGTATACTGAATTAATATATTCTTAAGTATTCTCAAAGTATACTTACATAGGAGATATAACAAATATGTACTTTTTGATATATTTTGGAATGATTTTTTAAGTGTAAATATTTTTATAATATTTTTAAACGCTTTTGATAACTTTAAAAAAAGTTCTAAGTAAAGATATTGTTGTAATATTTTATGATTTTGTTAGCATTTTTGAAAAATTTCCAAAAATTTATTAATGATGTTATAATATTAAATATAGTATTGGATAAAGAAAAATAATTTCTTCTCTTTATCAAGTAAATATATTTTACATTTATTTAGAAATAATAATATTATCCATAGCCGTGAATTCATTAATTGATATGCTGAAATTTTTGAAACCTACTTTCATGCAAATTTTATCACTTAATTCAGCTTTTTTACAAATGGGCTTTTAAAACTTTAATTTTGTAGTTTCCAAGGAAAGGCAATGTATAATTACGTCAATAATAGAAGTAGGCATAGATTTGGAAAAAAGCCTGCACTGCGTATTGGTATTCAAAAGAGCAACGCCCATCTTCAAAAAAAAAAAAAAAAAATACATCTTAAAAGATAAAAAAGAAATATAAAAATTCTACTGGGATCAAATCTTTTGCAGCATAAAAATTAATCAAGAGCTTCTTTAGAGCCGAAAGAAGAAAAGTTAATTAGGCCAATTTAGCTATACCTCAAAAGAAGAGAAGAACAATATTCCAATCAACAATTAGAAAGTGGCAATTGCTAATTGCTACTGCAAATTATACTAATAAGTTGATCATGGTTGAACTTGAACCCACCAATTTCCCCTAGCAAAAATCATTTTCTAAGAAAATACCAAGCAAAAAACATTACAATTAATGTCAGAAATTATTAAAATTTGGTGGAACTTAATTAGAAGTAAGTGTTTACTCTCACTTGGGAGAGTAATAAGTAATATTTAACTTTTTTCTTTAACTAAAAGTTTTGAGTTTCATCACTCTAACAGTATCATTAAAACTTAAAATTAAATGATTTATTTTCTTAATCGATATTTCCGGTGAGAATCCAGACATACTGGATAGTTAAGACCAAACGAAAAATATATATATATATATATATATATATATAACTCTCATAAATATTTACCCTAATTTAATTTATTTATCCATAATAGCGGATCCAATAATCTAAATGACAAACCCACGTAGAAGGAACAATATTAATGCAACGTTGAATTATTTAACGAAAGAACAAGCAAAAGGGCGAAGGAGGATATCATTGGCCATTGAAAGATGAAAATAATTATTGACAATAAAACCAAATATTATGATGCATGCATGGGCAAATATATTATTGGACGATCATGATTGAGCTTAGCTGCACGAATGGCTAACATAATTTATATCCTATAATTAATTTCAATTAAATTAAACACAACTAAATCTTGAATATTAATTATTGCTTTTCTTCTTCCTTTTCGAATTATATATATGATTAATGCACATAATTGTTTATATATATATATATATATTTACCAATAATTAATAATGTTAGTGGTTTTATATTCTCATTATGCATATGGTCTATGGTTTTGATATGGAATTTCATAAGTATATATAAACATGTGTTTGATTGCATTAATATTCCTTAATTTTGTTATGGTTTTAAATTTTTTTTTTTTTTTTACAAAAAATCCGATTGAATATTCGATTTCAATAACTAACAAATCTGGTCATTAAAATGTTTTTGATGAATTTTTTTATTATTATTATTTATGGGTATAATTGTACACCTCACTTATTATTGAATCTGACTGCTCCCACTAGTGTACTTAGAAAAAAGACCCTACCAACCAAACATGAATTATTGCTGCATGTCATGATGGATTTACATATTATCTAAAGAAATATTGAAGAAAAAACAAATTTCAAAAAGCAGTATTCATGAACACAATCGCAAATTAATTATAGGAATAATCCATAAAAATAAACTTAATTTTTAAAATTGTATTAAAATTAAATTATATTTTTTATTTTTTTATTTAAATATATAAATTTTTATCAATTCATGAATTCGAAGTGAAATTCTGCTGACATGACATAAAATTCTGGCTAAATTAGAACGGTTATACTGATGAGAAAGATGAGTCATCTTAAAAATTTTAAAACGTCATCGTTTTTTTTTCTAAAATTTTAAAACCTAAATATCTCTTTAAATTGTAAAAAAATAGATATAGTTGTCTATTTTAAGAGTTGTCTAGTCAGTATAGTACGGAAAAATAAAAATTTCATTGTAAGCAGAGTTTTATTGAAATTCATAGATTGATAAAATTTTAAAAATTTATATATTTAAATGAAAAAATAGAAAATACAATTTAATTTTGATACAATCTTCAAAATTTTGTTTATTTTTGGCAACTATCCTTTAATTATATGAATTCACAAAGGAACACTAAAATAATAAAATAATCTTTGAGAATTGGTTCAATAGTGAAAGTATAAAGCTCAAATGTTCAAATTTTAATTAATATGAATTGAGAAATTAATGTCGCTCAATCTTAATAATATCGACTAAAAAATGTGGAATATTATTCCTAACTATCATATGGGCGGTCTGTAAATTTTATTTATATAAAATATAATTAAGTTAAAATTAATGTGGTAATTATCACCGTTATTTTTCTTGATAAATAAATTTTATATAGGTTGAATATTGAATTTATGTCTTCTTATTTTTATCATGACTATTTTATGGTAGATGTACCAATTGAGCTGATTTCATCGGTATTTATAGAGATTGAATATTGAATTTATAACTTCTTATTTTTATCATGACTATTTTATGGTAGATGTACCAATTGAGCTAATATCATAAGTAATTCATCACCATTATTTGTATTGTACTAATCATCTAATTAAGTGTCCATTTTGAGATATTGGGGTCTTATCCTAGAAAATGACACTAAGGTATATATGTTGATAGATTATAACATTTTAGCTTATATTTTGATTGGGTGTTATCCCTTCCTTAATTTCCACATCTTAATATGATTAATTTAACCAAAATGACATGTTCTACACAACCAAAGTGAAGAGCTAAACTTTACTCTTATTGTCTTAAAATTATAAAATAATTTTTTGTTATAAGAAAGTTGTTTAATTATATTTTCACAATTTCATTAAAGTCATTTCCGATCAATTTTCTGATTTATATAACTGGAAAACTGAAGTGTCACTGGAAATTTAATGTGGCAACTGACATGTTACTGAAAATCTGATATAACAGCTGATGTATTACTGAAAATCTGTCGTGACAGCAAATGTATCACTGAAAATCAAATGTAACAACTAATGTGTTACCAAAAATTGTCATAAAATAGCTTTAGTAAATCGAAAATATAATTCAATAATTTTTTTAGGATAATTTTTTTTTTAATTCTACTATAATAGTAAAGTTAGGTAGCATGGATAAAACTAACTCTCAAAGTGAATTAGGATTTTATTATTTTGGAAGAGGAAATAAAAACCCACAAATTAATTAATATTCAGTAATTTTAAAGCATGGGGACATTAGAATATAGTAAAAGTAATTTCATCCCTTATAAATGATGTGATTATCTATAAATTAATATATATTCAGGAAAAACCCACTCAACTGCTCAGAAAAAGAATGTGAATAGTGGTAGGTCATCTCAATTTAGGTTTATTGGATACAAAGGTAACATCACTTGATAATGGTCTAAGTAGACATAAGATCATAAATTTATTTATGTCTTGTGTGCCTCACCTATCGCATCTCTCTAATTACTATTAAAATTACATAAATTTAGATAATTGGATTTAATGATTAGGAATTTACTACTGTTTTAAAATTAATTATAAGCCCCTTTTCTCTCTTAAATAATTCTGGATGTGATATTTTTTTTCATCTATTTACCAAAATTTTTCCTTTTTTGTCCATCAAATTTTATGTAGTGGTTGGACCGGTTTTAACAATTTATTTATTTTTCATTCGAATCAAAATTGTGGATTGAATTGATCAAACAAATGAAACAATTATATTGATTTAATTTAAAAATCGATTTGGGTTAAACTTTTTTTCAAAATTTAAGTACGTATTGAATTGTTAGGATCGGATTAACTGACTATGCTCCGAATATTGTTCCATTGTTTATAATCAGAAGCCCGCTACTGCTATAGAATTAGAAGCAATGATGGTGGAAACCAATAAAATATATGTATGAAAATGAAAGAAAAAGAAGGAAGGTGGGCGGTATTCTTCTTTTAATTAATGGGGTGTGTTTGTCTCTTCTTCTTACCCATCTTCTGCAATAATAATAATAATAATAATAATAATTCGAAATTAAAAAAAGAATTTCATTATAGTAAGGAGTTGTGCAACGCCATGGCTACTCACTCATTCATGTGCAAGCCTTCTCCACCTCTCGTGCTTAGATTCCTAATACACACACACACACACACACACACAATATAATTATACTAAAATAATCTTATATATATCTACAAACATAGTCACGAGCCTTCCATTATATTTCTTTTAATTTTGTCAACTAAACCCCAATAGCCAATGCCTAATTATGTTATTTCTATGCCTTTATTATCACTCCTCACGTGATTGGTGACTCCTAATTTTTTTTTCAATCAATTTTTCAGGTTAATTACATATATATTCACTTAATTTTGTATTATTTGTACTTGAATTATAATTTTTATTTGTAACATTAAAATTACTAAATTTTATAAATTATTGCAGAAACCGATTAATTTTGATTAGTTATTAACCGGAAAGCTGACATGATAATGACATAACAGCTGAATTTTGCCATGTTATTTGACATACGAGACATAGTGACACATCATATGTCACATAGGTACCACACCGGATTTTTTTGAATGAGTTAAAAATCAAACTGGTTAATTAAAAAATGACATCTAACATGACACCTATCTGGCACCTGATTTATTGCTATACCTGCATGTCAAATAATGTGATAAAATCATGTTGTCATGTTAACTTTTCAGTTGATAACTCATCAAAATTGATCGGTGATAATTTTTCTGCAATAATTTATAAAGTTCAGTAATATTAATGCTACAAAACAAAAAATTGCGATTCGGGTACAAAATTTTCCATTAAAAATTTAATTTAATTGTTTTTTTTTTTTAAGACAAGGGTATCTCATGTACATCTTAATAGTTGCATAATTTTTTCTTAACAATTCAATTTTTTACAACTCAAAGGCAGTAACCCATTAAAGAAAAAAAAGCGCTTTTTTTTAATTTTTAAAATTTAGTTAATAAATAAAGAATTTTTATCATTCAATCTCCCACTTTTTTTTATGATGAAATTTTTTTATTTTTTTGATGTTATAGAGACTGAGTATTGAATACAAGATTTTACCATAACTATTTCATAGTAGTGTGCCAATTAAACTTTTTAATATAAGCATTATTGTTATAAACTTACCTTATCATATATATAGATCTCAATGTCTCATTTGTTTTACTTAATCTGTTCATATTTTTGAAATATTCTGATTAGATCTGAAACTTATTTCGTTAATATTAGGGTTTTGTATTACATATCAATATTTATGTTAATTAAGATCTAAATCCACATCTAAACCTGAGTATAATGAATAATTTAATCTGCTACCATTTTTTGGCAGCCTCCTAGCTAATTATACTGTAATGCTAATTACTATTTTAGACATGATTAAGCTTTAATTTAATTTAAAAGTGTGGTTTTAGATATAAATCTAGTGAATAATTAGCTTAAATAATTAGAATTTCAGATTCATGGGCATCAAATCAATATAAAAAGAGAAATTATTGAAAAAGAATAATTATACAAAAAGTGATTAAATTATTGGTTCAACTAACCGATCATGCTAGCTGAGGGAATTGGTAACCAACTAATGGAAGTTTATCAATCATTTTCATGTCAACATTATTTCCTATTTGGGTAAGGATTTCATTTTCATTTGAAGGTGTTAAGTATGTCAACTGGTTGCTATTGGGTTAATCATCATGTGTTTAATTAATTCCATTATTGATTAATTCTGAATTTTATCTGTTAATTAATTTCAGGCATTTTCAGCTTTGTATACATAAAATTATTCAATTCTAATTTTTGTTTTAATATTTATGTTAAATATTACATATGCTCATTAATATGGTAAATGTCGCCATTTTGCCCTATTGATCTGTTTTTTGGTTCATGTTATCCTTATATTTTATTTTTATTTCATTTTGCCCATTTAAAATACAATTGTCATAATGTACTCCTTAACTAGTGCATGTATTTCATGTGACGATGTGTTTTTCCAACATGTCGCATCATTATATGTTGATTAGATATGTTGTATGTTTAAATTTTTAAGAGACAAAATAAATTAAAAATAAAATATAAAGTCAATTTAGATAAAAAAAAAATTGATCATGGAGGCAAAATGATAAAAACAGATAATTACAATAGATTTGTATATGTTTTATACCTATTAATATTGTTTATCAAATATAAAAATTTAGTGATAGGTGATCAAAGCTGTAAAATCTGAATTAGAAATTTCCAGTCGGACACAAAACTTGGGTAAGACTTTGGAGCTAGAGTCCTACAGGACAAATAAGGTGCAAGTGGCAATTAATACTGTGTCATTACCAATGAATTTTAGTTTCATTTCATTTTCATCCATCTGTTTGGTTTTAAAAAGAAAAAAAGGAAAAAATGAAGAAGAAAGAAGAAAAAAAAAGAAATAATTTTGTACAGATGCAGCAGCAGAAGAAAAGAAAAAAAAGCTTACACTAAAAAAGTGTAGGCAGAGTCAGTCACTAACCCATTCAAATTAAAATACAGTTATCTTCCCCCCTCCCCTCCCCTCCACACCATTAAACTAATGCTTAAAACACCTATCTATAATTCCATTTCTCTCTGCACAGACATCATGGCCTAGCTGTTTCTTGGATCCGGAGATTCTGGGTTTCTTTCGATTTCTTTAATTTCTTTATTTAATTTTTAGAAAAGAAAAACATATAGCCCACAAGACATGATTTGGGTTCTCCCATTGTCCATCCCTAGGCTCAAACCCTACACTGTGTTCCTCTCGTTGGAGTTTGTAGCATAGCTGTAATGCCTGTAAATCCATGGAACTTGTTCTCCTTCTTATTCCTCTCTTTTGGGTTTTTAATTCCTTTCTCTTTCACTGTGTTGGCCGTTAATCAACAAGGCCAAACGCTTCTGTCATGGAAGAAAAGCTTGAATGGATTGCCTCAGGTGTTGAACAATTGGGATTCTATGGATGAAACTCCCTGCAAATGGTTTGGTATCACCTGCAATTTTAATAATGAAGTAGTGGAATTGGATTTGAGGTATGTTGATTTATTTGGTGAAGTTCCCTCCAATTTTACCTCTCTGTTTTCCTTGAACAAGCTCGTCTTATCAGGAACCAATCTTACTGGTTCGATCCCAAAAGAGATTGCTGCTCTTCCTCAATTAACTTATTTAGACTTGAGCGACAATGCCTTAACCGGCGAAATCCCAAGTGAGCTCTGTAATTTGTTCAAGCTTGAACAACTCTATCTTGATTCCAATCAACTCACAGGTTCTATTCCCCTAGAAATTGGAAATCTTACCTGCTTGAAATGGTTAATTCTCTATGACAACCAGCTTAGTGGTGGAATACCCTACAGCATAGGCAAGTTGAATAATCTTCAAGTGTTTAGAGCAGGCGGTAACAAAAATCTTGAAGGTCCATTGCCTCAAGAAATTGGCAACTGCAGCAATTTGGTCCTGTTAGGCCTTGCTGAAACAAGTATATCAGGTTTTCTTCCTTCAAGCCTTGGCCAGCTAAAGAAACTCCAGACCATTGCCATCTACACTTCTCTCCTTTCCGGCCAAATTCCTCCTGAACTCGGTGACTGTACCTCGCTTGAAAACATCTACCTTTACGAAAATTCCCTCATCGGATCCATCCCAAGAACTTTGGGTAAGCTCCAATATTTGAAAAGCTTATTGCTCTGGCAGAACAGTCTGGTTGGCATTATTCCTCCAGAGCTTGGAAACTGCACCCAAATGCTGGTTATTGATATATCCATGAATTCACTCACCGGAGTCATCCCTCAATCATTCGGCAATTTAGTAGAGCTTCAAGAACTCCAGCTGAGCGTCAATCAGATCTCCGGTGAAATTCCGACGCAATTGGGCAATTGCCAGAAGATCACTCACATTGAACTGGACAACAACCAAATCACCGGTGCAATTCCATCCGAATTGGGTAACTTATCAAATCTAACTTTGCTGTTTCTATGGCAGAACAAGCTTGAAGGAAATATACCAGCTTCCATCTCCAATTGTCACAATTTGGAGGCTGTTGATTTATCTCAAAACGGCTTGATGGGGCCCATTCCTGGAGGAATTTTCCACCTTAAGCTACTCAACAAACTTCTACTCCTCTCCAACAATCTCTCCGGCCAAATTCCTCCCGAGATTGGGAACTGCTCGTCGCTGATTCGCTTTCGTGCAAGTGACAATAAGCTCGCTGGTTCGATTCCACTGCAGATTGGAAACTTGAAGAATTTGAACTTTTTGGATCTAGGATCCAATCGTCTCACTGGGGTTATACCTGAGGAAATCTCTGGTTGCGGGAATCTCACGTTCTTGGATTTGCATTCCAATTCAATTTCTGGCAACTTGCCGCAGAGTTTGAGCCAGCTTGTGTCTCTGCAATTAGTGGATTTTTCTGATAATTTGATCGAGGGCACGTTGAGTCCAAGTCTTGGGTCGCTGAATTCACTCACTAAGCTCATTCTGGCGAATAACCGGCTATCAGGCCCGATTCCTATTCAGCTTGGTTCTTGCTCCAAGCTACAGTTATTGGACCTGAGTAGCAACCAGCTGTCGGGGAGTATTCCATCGAATTTGGGGAAAATTCCATCACTGGAAATAGCATTGAATCTGAGCTGCAATCAACTCACAGAGGCGATTCCGGCGGAGTTCACGGAGTTAGAAAAGCTCGGGATACTGGATCTCTCTCACAATCAGCTAACCGGCGATCTTCGCTATCTCGCAGCCTTGCAAAATCTCGTTGTCCTCAATGTCTCGCACAACGATTTCTCAGGACGCGTACCTGAAACGCCATTTTTCTCGAAGCTTCCCCTCAGTGTCCTCACTGGGAACCCCAAGCTTTGCTTCTCCGGCAGTCAGTGCGTCGGCACTAATGAAAACAAGAGCATGAAACACGCGACAGCGGCGCGTGTGGCAATGGTCGTTCTATTGTGCACCGCGTGCGCACTCCTCCTGGCGGCGCTCTACATCATTCTCGGAAGCAAAAAGCGACAGTTCGGGCCCCACCATGGCGATCTCGAGGGCGACCCCGACATAGAGCTGGGTCCACCGTGGGAGGTGACTTTATATCAGAAACTCGACTTATCAATTGAGGACGTGGCGCGATCGTTAACAGCTGGTAACATTATAGGGCGTGGTAGATCCGGCGTCGTTTATAAAGTTACCCTGCAGTCGGGGTTAACGGTGGCTGTGAAAAGATTCAAGTCAGCGGAGAAAATCTCGGCAGCCGCCTTTTCTTCCGAGATTGCCACACTCGCGAGAATTCGTCACCGAAATATCGTCCGATTGATAGGATGGGGAGCAAACCGAAAAACAAAAATACTGTTCTATGATTACATGAGTAATGGTACATTAGGAGGAGTATTACACGAAGGAGGCACTGGATTAGGAGAGTGGGAGACAAGGTTCAAGATAGCATTGGGCGTGGCGGAGGGATTAGCATATTTACACCATGATTGTGTGCCGGCGATTTTGCACCGAGACGTGAAGGCTCATAACATTTTGCTAGGGGACCTGTACGGGGCATGCCTCGCAGATTTCGGGCTGGCAAGGCTGGTTGAAGATGAGCAGGGGTCATTCTCAGCCAACCCACAATTTGCAGGGTCGTATGGCTACATTGCACCAGGTGAGCAATACTATTATGCATTTTAATTAGCAAGGTTTAATTAATTAATTACAGATTAAGGGGGTTGATTATTTAAAATCCCAAATTCTAATTTGAATGGATAATTGCAGAATACGGCTGCATGGTGAAAATCACAGAGAAGAGCGATGTGTATAGCTATGGAGTAGTTCTGTTAGAGATAATAACAGGAAAAAAGCCAGTGGATCCATCATTTGGCGAGGAACAACATGTAATCCAATGGGTGAGAGAGCACTTAAAGAGTAAGAAGGATCCAGTAGAGATCCTAGATCCAAAACTACAAGGCCATCCGGATACACAAATACAGGAAATGCTGCAAGCATTAGGCATCGCGCTGCTTTGCACCAGCAATCGCGCAGAGGATCGGCCCACAATGAAAGATGTGGCTGCATTATTGAGAGAAATTCGACATGAGCATAGTGGAGGAAGCGAGGCCCACAAGCCGACCGCCGTATCTTCTAAAACCACAGAAACAGCGTCGTATTCATCCTCCTCAGTCACCCCAGCCCAGTTGTTACTTCTTCAAGGGTCCACTCATTGCTCACTTGCTTATTCATCTTCCTCTGCTAATATGGCTTCTAGAAATGGCTGACACTTTAGCTTTGTACCTACAAGAGATTACCATTAGGGTACATAAACATAAAATTAGCAAATATTTTTCTGAATTTCTTGAGTAGCTTGGGAAGTAGTTAGTGACTCGTGAGATGTTAAGTTTGTATAGCAACTTAATTTTTTTGCCGAGAGATTCGAATTTAAGACCTTATCTTTGTTCACCGATCAGTAACATTAATAATTATATTATTGACATAATAAACATGCATTCTTACACATAAGAAAGACAAGGAGCGGTATGGAAGGGGACAAACATTTTGCTTGAATGAGGAGTCATTTTCTTTTCTTTTTTTTGCTTAAATGTATGAATTAGATATGTGGTGTCTGTGAAACTCTAAAAAGAGACACGAAAGATAATATAAAAAAAATTGTGATAGTTTTGTCACAGGATCTCTCTTTTCCGATCTTTCTATTTCACTTGTTTCCTCTTGTTAAAAAAAAAAAAATACAGACAAAAATTATAAATTGATAATCAACAGAAGGGAGAGAGAAAGCACTGAGTTTCCTTTATTTTTCAATTTCATTTACAAGCATTTATTTTTCTCCAATCCCCACCACGTGAAGGTGAGAAAGACACGAAACTAGAATTATGAGAAATTGCTACAATACCTCATGATGGTTCAGTTTCAAGACAGCTTTTAGAACAGGGTCCCATGGTCCGTTTTCATGGGTAGAAGGTTTAAGGCTGATCGATAATTCCTCTAGTGGGTTTGAGTCAATGACTCTATTACATACTCATCAAAAGCCTAGGATATATGTCTACTTAAATTCTTCTCCCAAATATAAACAGTAACTGGTAGCAAATAGATTGAGTTTTAGTTTAGCTGTATAGATCATCATCATCTTCTCCAGCAGCAGAAGCAAAAGGGTCTGAAGCTGCAGCAGCAGCAGCGTTCTCAGTACGATCCGAAAACCGAAACTCTGTTCCTAATCCACGAGACTGTTGTAGGGTCTGAGCAAAGAGCTGATACTTCCTGATGTCTGCATCACTCACACTTCTTCTGGCATACTTCATCGATTCCTCGAAGTGCGCAGCCCTTATCTCAGGAACATCATCGATGTCGTCTTCTTCCATGGCCTCAGGGCTCTCTTGCTTCTTTTTTTCCCTCTCAATATCCTGAAATTTATCAAACTGTTAAATGATACACCAGAGAGAACCGGTGTAGACTATAATCCTATAACAAAAATAAGAGTAGAACAGACATGCAATTTCAAAAGAATCAGACTTAAAAACATGGCAATTTCAAAGAAGAGTTTATTACCTTCTCAATATTTTCTCTGATAGCATATTTACAAGCACGCTGACAAATTTCAGTGATGTCAGCACCGCTAAAACCATGAGTATATCTTGCAAGAGCTGGCAGGTCAACATCTCTAGAGACAGGTGACTTGCGCAAACATGCTTTAAAAATCTGAAGGCGGGAAGCTTTGTCAGGAAGAGGTATATAAATAAGCTGGTCCAAACGACCCGGCCTAAGCAACGCAGGATCAATAATATCCGGTCTGTTAGTTGCCCCAATGATAAAGACTGTCTTCTTAGCTGTCATCCCATCCATTTCTGTCAGAAGTTGATTCAAGACTCTATCTGCAGCACCCCCAGCATCTCCTACAGAGCTGCCGCGCTGGAAGCAAGAAGACCCCAATGAAAATTAGCACAAGCAATTTAAAACTAGTGTAACTGACTAAATGAATGCTCTGAAAATGGAAGAAATGTTTTGTGCAAGAGAGGTTAGAAAGCAAACTTACCTGGGTTGCAATGGAATCAAGTTCATCAAAGAACAGTACACATGGAGCAGACTGCCTCGCTTTGTCAAATATTTCCCTCACATTTGCTTCACTTTCTCCAAACCACATAGTTAACAACTCAGGGCCTTTAACACTGATGAAGTTGGCCTGACATTCATTAGCAATTGCTTTTGCAAGTAAAGTTTTACCACAGCCAGGGGGTCCATAAAAGAGAACACCTTTTGAAGGTGAAATGCCGAATTTCTCAAATTTCTCTGGATGCTCCACGGGATATTGAACAGTCTGCCAGAAGTAGACAGATTAATGTAAGATGAAATCCAAGAGAGAATGGAAGAATCAATGTGCATATTTTTCATATGAGAAAACATTAAATTGAATTAAGTCACTGACCTCTTGAAGCTCTCTCTTAACATTCTCTAAGCCACCAATATCTTCCCATGAGACATTAGGGACCTCCACAACCTACCAAAACAGGAACAAAAATGTTTTCAGTGTCAAAAAATATATAATGCAAAATATCACAGAGTAAATAATAATGATAATTCTCAGGAAAAGGTATCAGAATAATGTTATTCGTTCGAGTTCCTTCAAGAGGTATTTATGATTAGCATCATCAAAACAAAATTTTTTTAAATTTACTCACTGTTTCACGCAGTGCTGATGGATTTGAAGATCCCAATGCAGTCTGGAAGTGTTCATTGGTCACAGCCATTGAATTTAGCACCTCAGCATCAATGTTCTCATCTTCCAAGTCAATGACATCCATTTTCTCCCTAATACATTGAAGAGCAGCCTCAGTGCAAAGGGCAGCAAGATCTGCTCCAACATAACCATGGGTATCTTTTGCAACTCTTTCAAGATCAACCTGAAACAAAAATATATAAGTTAAATACCAGTTCACTTTGTAATCCTAGAAAATGCTTTATGTAGTGTATGAGAAGGTAGTCATTGATCAACTCACATTTTCAGCTAGTTTCATATTTTTCGTATGAATTCTGAGGACTTCCAAGCGACCAACTTCATCGGGCACACTGATGTCAATCTCTCGATCAAATCTTCCAAATCTTCTCAGAGCTGGGTCAATGCTGTTAGGCCTATTGGTAGCTCCCATAACAATCACATGTGTGCGGCTCTTAAGGCCATCCATTAAAGTCAGAAGCTGTGACACTATACGTCTCTCCACCTCACCATGTGTCTTTTCTCTTTTGGGAGCAATGGAGTCAATCTCATCAATAAAGATTATGGATGGAGCATTCTTTTCAGCTTCTTCAAATGCCTTTCTCAAGTTGCTCTCACTCTCACCAGCTAACTTCGACATGATCTCAGGGCCATTAATCAGAAAAAAGAATGCACCAGTCTCATTAGCTACAGCTCTTGCAATCAGAGTTTTTCCAGACCCGGCTGGGCCATAGAGCAAAATACCCTTTGGGGGCTTCACACCAATTGATTTGAAAAGCTGTGGGTGCCTAAGAGGAAGTTCTACTAGTTCACGAATCTGAGCCATTTGCTTTCTAACACCACCGACATCATCATATCCAACATCATTCAATCTCTCTTCATCCTCCCGCTTGATTGGCTCTCCTTCACAGAAGATCTCAGTGTCTGGTGCAACAACACAATATTCACCGGGGTCTGTCCCAATTGCTTTAAACTCAACACTGCGCATACCGCCCCTAACTAGGAAAAGGTCACCTTTCCGGATCGGCCGGTAAGATTCAGTGAAATATGCTGTTGACAGGGAAAAAATAAAAGAATAACAAGAATTACATAATGTAATAGCAAAAAAGAAGAAAACTGAAGCCATTAAAAAAAAAAAAACCTTACGCTTCAAATATGCATCAAACAGATTGCCAGTAACACCCTCAATGGTATCATCAATTGGAAGGATGTGCACTCCTTTCCCATATTTGACATCAGGACACTGATGGACAGACACCATATCTCCAAGGCGTACTCTAAGATTGGCTCTGACAACTTTGTTCATTCTGATTTTCGGTTCTTCACATTGTTCATCAGCTAGAACAATGCAAACTGTGTCTCTTCTCTTTTTTCCCTGTGCATTAGGAAAAAAATTAAGAATTACAATTCTTAAAAGCAGATAACCTAATAATACAATATATTAGCCAGATTGAAAAATTAACGTTACCTTAATTAGTAGAGTGTCACCTCTGAAAAATTGAAGCTTTTCCATGGTATCAGGATGCAGAGAGACCACAGAATTGTCATCATAAATGGCCTCATCAACAACAAGACGATTGGGAGACTTCTTCCGCTCCAAAATTGCGGTGGAATAGTCCTTCTTACCGTTTTTCCTAATTTTTCATAAAAATGCAAAAACCCATTAAATCATAACATACAATTTTCATTATAAGCTCAAATAAACCATCAAAACCAGCAAAAGTATTATCAGAACAGGACCAAAAGCCTCAAGTCTGTTGAAAAGAAAGCTCAAAGCTTTTTTTTTTTTTTTTTAAACACAGACCACACTGCTCTTAAAAAAATTGCATAATTCTAATAACCCCAATCAGTAAATCAAAGCCCCTATACACTTCAAAAATTAATCAAAGAAGATATGTGAAGATTGAGATTACACATACGGGTCAGAAGATGAGGAGGGCTGTGTGGAGCTTTGATCCGCCATTTATAACAGTTTTTCTTTTCTTTCTTGTTTCTTCTTTCTACAGAATTTCTGAGTTGTGAGCTTACACAATGAGCCGAAAACTTTGATAAATTGAAGTGCTAAGTTTCTTATATATTTATAGAGATTAGAAATCCATGTCCTTCACGGATTAGGATTTTTATTTTTGAGTAGGAGGTGGAATTTGGAGTCCATTTGATATACCGGTAACCTGTTGCCGCCCGGTCCGCCACACGGGACTTTGTCCAGTAAATTCTTACCAGCTAGTCTTGTTTCCAATTATGGATCGCCACATCTATGGCCAACCATTGGAATAGACGATTTGACAGGAGAAAAATTGCAGTGCCCCTTCAAATAACCGGAAACCAAACGATTTGTCTGTCCTTCATGTCCTTAATCCTTATGGTTATAGGCTATAAAGTACGGATACTATATTGTATTTTTTATACCAACATTCACCGGCACTGGTACAAAATATTTTGGCTGTATTTTGCAATTCTCTAAAAGTTAGAAACTTATTTTTTTAAGTTAAAAATGAGTTTCTCCCTTCGACAAAATATTAAACTTCTGTCAGTCGCTCAATAAAAACAGAATTACAGTACATATAAACCAAAAATGTTCCGGGCACATTCATCATCAATGATCTTTTTCTGACTTCTTCTGCAAAAACTCCACGCTGGATATGTTTTTATAATGGATTTTAAGATTAAAAAAGTCAGAGAATTCCCTGACCAGAGATTTGGAAGTGATATCAATCAGCTGGAAATCATCAAGCATATCAGTGTTTTTGCTTCCATTACATGAGTCGAGGTCTTGTAGCAAGCCTTTGATGCTTCCAACCTTTCGGTTCTTGATCCCACATGGGACTATCCAATCAAATGGTGTCAAATCTGTGGTGACATTCAGTGCCACACCATGATAAGTTATCCAGTTCGATACTTTTATCCCAATTGCAGCCAGCTTCTGGTTACCTGAAGCACAATTTTGAATACAATGATGACGAGAATGCTAAATGTTTGACTGTATAATGCACATATAAGACATAGGGCAAGATGAAGATCAATCAGAGAACCAAAAATTGACCCAGCAACAAATGGACAATAATAATAATAATGTTACAGGAATAAATGCTGCTTCAAACATTTGCAACACCCAAAGTCGAAAATTCAGAGAGATCTTTCATCATGATTCATAGATTAGTACGGTAATCATCTTTCATCACGATCAAATAGAATGTATAATTTGGATTCAGAAGGTTTAAGTTGAATTCGTTGTATGTTGTTGGAAAACCAAGATATCAGTTCCATCAAAGATTGGACATATAAGCTCCACATCAATCAACAGCATTGAACTAATTGTTCAATACAAAGATTGGTTAAAGTTCATCTGGACTCAATTGCTACAGTAAGAGGAAGTACATGAATGCGAAAGTATCACAAAATGAAGGAGAAAGAACATACCAATCCAAACCCCAGTTAAACCCTCAATGCGAGAAGCTTCAATACAGAATGTTGAGGAAAGAACACGAATGACCACCTCTTCAAGTGCCCTGAGGTACCAATGAAGATCCATCTTATGATTTCGAAGATTGATAATCGGGTACATTACTAGCTATATTAGGCACAAAAATCACAAAGATTAATCACTCAAATTAAAAGTAATCGCATCAAATTCTGAACAAAGAAAAGAGTACCTGGCCAGGCCCATGATAGGTAACTTCTCCTCCTCGTTCAGTTCTGTAAACCTCAAAAGGAGCATCCTTTTCGTCAAAATTCAGATACCCAATAGAGCTACGAGTGCCCAATGTATAAACGGGAGGATGTTGCAAAACAATCAGCGTGTCTGGGCAATTTTCATTCCTTTCAATCAATGCCCTTTTCTCGCTAACAATTTCTTTTTGCCAACTCCACGCATCTCCGTATGGCACTAGCTCTTTACTGAAATAAAGAAGCTCACACCTGCAAGATCCAAGTTCAACAGATGAATTTTGTTGCGCAAGCAAAATTCCAGGGAAAAATTCGTGATAGGAGGAGGAGCAACTTACGTTCTGCAATTTTCCCGAGTCTCTGAGGAAAAGGATGATGTTGTCCGATTTAATACACGGTTGAGTGAGCACACCTCACGCAAGAAGGGGCAGCGATTGTTCGCTGGCCACGTTGGGATCAAGTTTGTAGCTACTGTTGCAAAGATCATTTCTTAGAAGAGGCTCAAGTAACAATTTTTCAAAATGCTAATACAGAGGCGTAAGCCGCAAGGTCAGAACCAGTGGAAAAACCGATGACGAAATAGAACGTCCAATTTTGATCTAGACCGTCCGTTGAAGGTGGATAGGACCCACCACTGAACTACTGTAATGCTGACCTGGACGGCTCCAGATGCAGTTGAGCTACCGCTTGCTTCTAATTCCACTTTGCTGGGATAGATATGGCATTCTTTGAAACTTCAAGGTCAATTTTGTACCTTCGACGAAGGTATAACCTAAAACGGAGATGTGGCAATCACAACTCACTAGCCGATTTCTCTTCGAGAAAATAAGTGTTTTTTCCTGGCAAGAATCTGAATTATGCACTGTAATTGAGAACCCAGATTGAGGCCGGATTTCTACGGTAAGCTTCAGTTTTAGATTTCCGTGACTGATTTATTTTTATATTGATCAATGCATTTATGTGTAAATAGCATAGACAGTGCTTGCAACCTGTTGCTCGTATGACTGTGTGTTATTTTAAAGTGAAAATGCGGCGATGATGATGAACACGGCCTTTTATATCTTGAGGCTTTTTGCCAATGATTAGGTTTCCAGTACTTTTGAGCCGCATCTCTATGATGTCTTTTCTTTTAGTTTATTCTTGCATGATTTCCATGGATTATGTGGAAATGAAATTGATTTGTGTTCACACTGTTGAGTTTCGGCATTGAGTTGCAATTATCATCTTGGTCGATAAGAATAAGAGGAAATTCTTTACTGTTTTCTCGTTGGATAGAATTTCGATTTGCTTCCTTCATTCTTTCTCTATGTCATCAGAAGTCGATGGATTGATGCTTTTTATTTCACTCATAGGTTCTTGGGTAACTGGTAAATAAAAATTTTCCTTTGGTATTGTCTCATGGCATTGTGATTCTACTAGATTATTCTGTTTTAGAAGTAAATTAGCAAAGGCAATGTGTTGGAAAATCTTTTATGAAAATTATTAGTGCTATTAGTATTTGTGGATTTATTGTGAGATGCAAAACTTTATTTTAGTATATAGATACCCAAAACTCTTAGCTCTAATACATGTGTCTTTGTCAGTCTTGCTGAGGTAGTGTTTTGGAAATCAAACATTTATCATTTAAATGCCAACTTGTCTGTGGGGCACAAATTGATTCGAAGACATCAACAAGAAGTCTGGTGCTTTGGTTTATTTCTCCTTGATAAATCTGAAACGAAGAGAGGAGAGAGATGGGTATACAGATTGGAGGGCAAATAGAGAAGGTGAATGGTAAAGAACTAAGCTATAATGAGTTCGCGGGCAGATATTTGGCGAAAAACCAACCGGTGCTGCTAACAGGTCTCATGGACAATTGGAAAGCTTGCAAAGATTGGGTCTGTGAAAATGGCAGCCCTAATCTTCAATTCTTCTCTACCTATTTTGGCAACTCCAAAGTGCAGGTATTTATTTGTTGAACCCGTATAATCACATTAGGACTCAGCAACTTTTCTTCCTTTTCAAAATTGTTATTATTTTTATTTGTTTTTAAGGTTGCAGATTGTGGTGTTAGAGAATTTACAGATCAGAAGAGAGTAGAAATGACAGTTGCAGAGTTTATTCAGCATTGGCTTGAGCATAGTGCATCAAAAGGTGATTGTAAGTCTGTGCTATATTTGAAGGACTGGCATTTTGTAAAGGTACTATACTACTACTTTTAAGTTTAGTGTCCTACTTAATCTGCGATAAACTATTTTTCCTTTTTGTATGTTGCTGGTTTAATGGTTTTTCAAGGCTTTCAACTTTTGGTTGCATGGCTTATACTTGGAATGATCAGTGTTTATTTGGGGATGGTGTATATTGGTCCAAGATGTAGTAAATTGTTTTAATTTCTTGAAGGTGGCTTTTGTTAAGCAATTAAGCTCTCTTTGTGCTTCATTAGTCATCATGTCAAATAGGCAATATGCTATAAATAATGTCTTTTTGCGGTTCCATCAGTTTTAAATTGGAGGCTTAAGCAGCTTTAAGAACATAATAGTCTAGGAGCAAGTTGTTTCAGCTCTCATTTCATTCTATACATTTAAATCTTATTTGCAGTTTATTCTTAGCCTCCTTGTGTTTGATTCCCATTGATTTCTCATACTAATCAAATATATGGCTGGCATACTGCAAAAAGAGGGAGAATGAAGAAAAAGAGGCTGTAGATGCCAATGGCCTGATATAGAGAAAAAAGTTGTTGAAAAAGCAACATAAAAGTTGTATTGAAGGGTAACATGAAGAGCTCATAACATAATGTTGGGTAATTTCTTGCTTGCTTTTGCCTAGTTAATCTGTACTTTCTTCCTTATTGGTCCTGAAAGTGAGTTTATTGATTTGGATTATCCTCCTATGGCAGTTTCCTCTTGGCATGGAATTTGGTTACAGTGGATTTGAACTCTTTATGCATGTATTCTTTTAGTTAAAACATAATCTCTATACCTTAGAGGTCTGTCCATTGCCTCTAAGATGCATATGTTAGATATTCGTCATTTGATTGTCTTCACTCATGTTTTTTGATCTTGATTCTCAGGAATACCCAGAATATGTAGCATACAAAACCCCACTACTTTTTTGTGATGATTGGCTTAACCTGTATCTTGACCATCATCGCATGCATCAGAATCCTGACACTTACCAAGAGAGCAATGAAATTAGTTGCTCCGACTATCGTTTTGTATATATGGGAGCAAAAGGTTTGAAGAAAAATATGATGTCTTCTTTATTTTCTTGTTAGATATGGTTAGACTCAATTGTATTTCCTATGTGTATATATGTAGTTTGCTTTTGTTTAGTTGAACATTTCGCCTGAAGGAAGCATACCTAACTTTCAGTTTTTCTTTGCAGGATCTTGGACTCCTCTTCATGCTGATGTTTTCAGATCGTACAGTTGGTCTGCAAATATTTGTGGGAAGAAGAAATGGCTTTTTCTGCCTCCTTCCCAAAGTCATCTTATATTTGACAGGTTTGCCTATGACAATTTGTCATTATACATAACTACATAGATGTTCTAGTAAGATTTCTCATGTTGCAAATGGAACTCAGCCTAGTCTGAAATTTATTTTTCCCCTTAAAAGAGGAAGATGAATCATTCACAATGCCAAGTGGAAATGCAAATCAACAAGAAACATCAATCATTCCTTTATTATCCTGAGCAGTCACATAATGGAATTTTATTGTTTAACCAACAGCCTGCTACATTAATGGCCTTTGTTGAATTTCCTTTGTAATCCTCTGGAAAATATTGGCTTTTGTGATGTTCTTTTTCAATATTGCCTTTTGGTAAATCTGATTCTATATATTTATCTTGTACTTGTGTCTGCCTTTTGGTCCAGGAACATGAAGAGCACAGTTTATAACATTTTTGATAATGTTAGCGAAACAACATTTCCAGGGTTTAAGAAGGTAAGAAGATGATATATATTCATGTTATATGTTATATTTCCCAAATTCTTTTACTTGCTTTCATATGTCCTGTTTGTTCATGGCATGAGTGTAGGCTATCTGGTTGGATTGCATTCAGGACCAAAATGAAATTATCTTTGTGCCCAGCGGATGGTATCATCAAGTTCATAATCTGGTATCGTACATATCTTCTGTTTGCTTCTTCTTCCCTTTTTTGTTTGTGCAGTTAGCCTTAGAATAACTTAGAATATGACTTTAAGTATTCCAATGGGGACAATGAATTCTAGTTTTCATATATTTACTTGTTTATAAGTTTCTTCTGTAACATGCTTCTTTAATGTTTTAGGAAGATACAATATCAATAAATCACAATTGGTTCAATGCTTACAATCTTTCTTGGGTGGTAAGTAAAGTAATTCATGAAGTTATATATACATTTGAATACAATTTGGGAAGCCTAGAGAGCGATGATAATTTCCTCATCGCTTCAGCGGGATTTGCTTTGGAGAGACTACATTGAGGCAAAGGAGTACATACAAGACATCAGGGAAATATGTGATGATTTTGAAAGTATCTGCCAACGCAACCTTGCTGCCAATACAGGTAAAAATGTTAGCAAGTGATAAAATGGTTATCACAGCATGTGTTGTTGGCTTTTTCATTTTTTTGATACTTCTGGCTGTTCTGCAGAAGGCAATAAATAAACTGTAGTGTGGGGCATCTCGGAACAAGTCGAACTTTTTTTTTTTTTTTATCAAAAAAGGAAAAAGAAAGCAAGTCAAACTTGTCTAAATGCAATTGACTTGATGTGGAACAGTTTAACATAAAGCATATCAGCCCAAATTTGTTGGATTCGAGCATATTTCAGTCAAATTTGAGTATCAAGCTACATTTGTGTAACCCTTTTTAACATACCAAGTATTGCTCTATTAACCATTTTAACTTCGCTGCTACAATGGGCTCAAAAACAAAGACTTTGTCTACTTTCTGTTTGATTCTTGATCTTATCAGATATTTAACAATGGATTAGCAGCACATAGTAATTGGTTTAGGTTTCTGTTGACAATTTATATTATGTCCATTGCATGTGCCCTGCTGCCTATAGAAAGTTACAAGAGGGTGTTGCATGAGACTGTAAGATACCTGTGCTGTGTACTGATTTTTTTTGTATTCTTGCTATCAGGCATGAACTTCATTGACTTTTTTATCTTTCTTGCTCGCTTCTTCCTGGCCAATTTGGTGCAAATTTACTCCCATGACAGAAACAATGAAATATCTTCGTGGAGTTCATCTCAAGTGACTCAACATTTAGCATTTAATTTGGCATCTATACGGAAAATTGCACTGAAAATGAAATCCAGTGAAGGTGTTATTGAAAGCCGTAACTTCTACTTCAATTTGAAGAAAACCTTGGTTGATCCCAAGTTTCTTAAGCTGTCCAATGATGCGGCAAGAATTTATGGGAGGATACACGGCCAACAAAATAGGAGTGGACATATAGACAATTCTTTGGTAGTTGATATTCTGGACTATGATTCTTCCATCTGTAGTCTTGAAGATTTTGTTAAGTTTATGGACTTTGCTCTAGCAAAACCTGGCAACATTTGCTCCGAGGATATGATTTTACTGTCAACATTGGATGGCTAGTGCACTTTGAGGGTTATTATTTTGGCCCTGTGAGATTTCTCCTCCAGTGGAACTTGGCACCTTTTGGCTATTGAAGACTTGAGAAATAAGATGGTGCATGTCTACCTCTTATGTTTTTGCACGCCAAGATCATAGATCTGCTGGAAGCACTGATTACTTGATAAATTCTGATGCGAAAATGAGATTCTGATAGCACGAACCTTGCAAACAAAGCAATTGGTCATGGAGTTCCTTGCAGATGCAGTAACTGAGACGGGAACCCGAAAAGGAAAGCTGGGGGTGATGTTTCCATTGTTATGTATGTCTACATTATGGGAAAAAGAAGAAAAACATGTTTTGAAGACAAATCTGAAATCTTTAGTGGTGAAAGAAAGCTTGTTGCAGTTATTTGTAACTCTACATTTCAGATAGAATCAATATTTAACTTGCAGATTCCTAAATCAGAATACTTTCAGATCATTGGTTGGTGCAAAATGCTCTGTACCACTGCCTATCAATTAGGGTAAAATCTTGAATTAAATCTTGCAAGTCTGGTTTTGGTTTTGATGTCGGTTTGATTTCACATGGAAAAACCCCATGATATTGAGAAACTAATCTTTATAAAGCCAACAAAAAAAAAAAACGCAAGAAGCCCGCTAATCTAATAGAAATTGGGGGCAAAATGCGAAGATGATTTCGTCCTCTGAGGTGCTTCATAGATTACCTTTACAGATGTGAAGGTGAGATTCTTAGCTTATGGATTATCCCCTGACGAGGAACCCAAAGGTGATAGATTGATTCCAAGCTTACGAAAATTATCCTCTCACTTTTATCTCTGTTTGCAGTATTTGCTTGGCAGAGTTTGGACTTGAATTATTAATGATATTCAATGTGGAAAGGAGACAATGAAAAAGAAAAATTATTTCGTATTTTTGAACAGGTAGGTAGATTTTGTCTCGCAATACAAGACAAGTAATATTCCTTAACAGTCTTTTTTTTCACCTTTTGCTTTTCTTCGCTTTTCATGTTCAATAAAGCAATATCCCTTTGGTGCCTTTCCAGTTCAACTCAACCCACCCACCCCCCCTGACATACCAATCTTTATCAAACATTCTCTCCATCAAAACCAAGGAACTCTGCTTCTGCTTTCTTCAATTTTTAACATAATTGCATTAGAATGTTTTTACCCCATAATTACTTCAACTCCATATCTGCCATTTTCTTTATCAGTACACGTTATCTTTCTGTCAAGAGAGATTAGTTGTATATTAGTTGCATTGACTTTTTGAAGGGAAACACACCTGTTTTAAGGAGTTATAGGACCTTTAGTTATGGTTTTTCTTAGGAATTGTTATATTTATCATAAGCTAGAATTAATATTTCTAGTTTAATCAACACTTGGCAGAAACCCATGTAGGAACAGACAAACCTTAGTTGGAGGAGAAAGCTTGCTGCGTTGGGTTTGACTAATTTAAATGTCATTTCTTCATAAAATATTATGGTGGCCACAGAGATACACTGGTTCTGCTTAGTTTATTTTATTTTTCAGAAGTTGGGTTGCAAGTTGGGATAGATACAATACTGAAAAGGTCTTTCTAATACAGCTTTAAAATTATCTTTCTTGATGCTTCCCACATGCAATGTCATATAGAAAGTGTGTATTTCCACATAAAAAAATATTATATTATTTGCAGTGGGGATTTCTTCATAGAAGGGAAATATTATTGTCTGGGTTTTCTAATTGCAAATATCAATGTAGTTTGTAGGTCTGCTTCTCTTACAAAGTAGTTGTTAAGGGTGTTTTTGTCATTTGGAACTCTCTCTATCTCTAATATTTTGAAGTAGAAAGGCAAAGAGACACACAATCCTTTGTCATTAACAACCTGTATTTCCCCAAAATTTACATAATCCCAGAAATGGGAAAATTATATTCACCTGTTATGGGGGAAAAGAAAACCAAAAAAAAAAAAAAGTGGGCATTTATATTCCAAAAAAAAAAAATCTAAAATGGCCCAAACCATACTAAGGCCTTGGATGAAAAACTGTAGCTCAAAAAATTTATCTTATGGCAATAATTATCTTCATGGACACCTTACATTTCTTCCAGGACCTCCATAATAAAAGTAAGTTCCCCAAACATCGTTTTTCCCTTGGTTGATATCGTAACAATTTGGATGATCAGCCAATAGGTGAAGATTTGTTAAGGGCAACAAATTATTATCCCAATCAACAACTTGTAAATTCCTAAAATAAGATGCTTTTCCAAATCCTTCTTCTGCAAAATGACCACTACCCATTTGAGTAGATGTATGATAGCCTGAGGATCTAGAGTTCACAATCTCTCCTCCAAATTGTACCATACTTGCATGGGTTCTTAAATGACTGAATAAGAATGCTGGCCAATATCCTACTAATAGTCCAGACCCAAATTCTAGCCACCAATTTCCATGCTTTGGGTCCTACATAAATTTATGTATTGGTATGTTAGTACTATTTAGGGAAAAAATTATTGATCTGATAACATCAGATTTTCTGTCTTATAATGTGGTTGACTAAAATAATTGCAATGTCTTGTTAGCCAAATTCTTTTATCATCTAGTACTAATTATATGAACAGAAAATAGAAAGATATATATATATATATATATATATATATATATATATATATATATATATATATATATATATATATATATATATACTGT
>CATIWF010063507.1:0-33233 GCA_949630135.1 Balakata baccata
TCATTAGATATAACCAAGTCATATGAGAATAGTCATCAACAAAAGTTACAAAGTATTTAAATCCAATTTTAGACTGAACTGGACAAGGACCCCAAACATCAGAATGAACTAACTCAAAAGGAAAATTTGCTCTTTTATTGACTCTTGGATTCGAACTAAGACGATGATGTTTAGCAAACTGACACGAATCACAATCTAAGGAAGATAACCTACTAAACTGAGGACACAATTTCTTAAGCAAAGAAAGAGATGGATGTCCCAACAGACAATGCGCCTGAAAAGGGGATGTAACTCCAGAGCAGGCAATAGATCTAGGTATGTGGGTGTCAAGAATGTAGAGGCCTCCTGACTCATGTTCTTTACCAATAATCTTCTTCGTCATAAGATCCTGAAATAAACAATGATCAGGAAAGAATGAGATGCAGTAATTAAGAGTGCGAGTAATTTGGCTTACAGAAATCAAATTAAAAGATAACTGAGGTAAATGAAGAACAGATGTCAAAGGAAGCAAGGGGGTAGGAGTAATTGTGTCAGACCCAAGAACAGAAGATGATGACCTGGCTTATGACAATAATGACATACAATCACTCCTGACTCTGGTGCTCGAGACTCGAAAGAATTGGATTCCCCTCCTTTACCACCACCTCTGTAATAAGAACGTCCAAACTCATGATTTTGGCTGACAAGAGTACTATTGTACTGAACAGGTGGAGTTCCCTCTGTGCGAAGTATCCTGCTAAAAACATCATGTAAAGAAGAAATCTCAGAACTTGATAGTATCTGAGACTTCGCAGTCTCAAATTCAGGAGGGAGACTAGCTAAAAAGCTTATAATTGTCATCTGCTCCCGTTGACTCTGCTGAACTTTCACATCAGAACTAAATGACAGTAGCATATTAAGCTGTTCATAAGTTTTCTTAAAATTCATAAAATAAGCAGTAAGAGACTGATCTTGTTCTCTGTATGATAAAATGATTTGCAAACCTCATAAATTCGGCAAATATTCCCTTTCCCAGAATATAAGAAATCTAAATAATCTATCAATTCTTTGACATATTCACAATGATTAATCAAGCCAATAACCTCACTATCAATAGAATTACAAATCTGCAAAAATAACCGAGCATCTTTCCTTAACCATGTCTGTCTAGACTCATCTTTAGGAGGATTGTCAGTCATATGTTGGTCTTTTTCAATACTCCGTAAATAAAGACGAATCGTCTTGTTCCAATCCCTATAATTAGAGCCATTGAGTTTGTGTTCCGTAATTTTAGACATTACCGGAATCATATCAGAAACGCTAATTGTCTTTTTGTCAGCCATACCTCACACAAAAATAATAATCCCAACAAAACAGAAGCAACAAATCACAACCAAAATCTACAAATCCGAAAAAGTGAGTAAACAGAACCTGGTCTCAAGTGAATAGCAAAACCAAGAGAGTATAACTTTAACCAAACCTGGAAATGTGTTGTATAGATAGAGGCGAGCCAAACGGCGATGACAACAAAAGATCACTCCAAGTGGATGACCTAATTTTGGAACCCTAATCTGTCAAATTGACAGATAACCCAAATTTGGAAAAATATATTTCAGATCCAAATTCCACTCTCTAACGCTCTGATACCATGTAAGAACAGAGATATGAGAATGTATTTCATATTTTTATTGCTATAAGCTTTACATATTTATATATAAAGATGGAATGTTAATAAGGCAACTATACTAATTAGGATACTATAGTAATTAGGATATTTACAACCACTAATTAGGGGATTATCTAATTTGGATATTTGCTACCATTAATTAGAGGATTATCTAATTAGGATATTATATTATGTAACAATATTCAAATCCCAACGTACAGGCTCGACTTCCTGAAGCACGTGTTGTTTATTGCTCAGCAACTGGTGCATCCGAGCCACGCAATATGGGTTATATGGTCAGGCTTGGTCTTTGGGGAGCTGGAACATGTTTTTCTGATTTCCAGAAGTTTCTTGGTATGATAAATTTTCTTGCTTTTTTGTTTCTAGTTTGCTTCTGTCTCTTTTGGATGTTTTCTCCATTATTTTTCCAACTTATGTTACTCATGTTTAGTTATTTCTTGCATTTATATCTTTTTATTGATATATTTAGTTGAAAGCAATAAATTAGTAAAATGAATATATGAAATGATCATAATGCTCGACCTCTAAGGCTATTACATATGCCACAATATTTGAATGAATATATTAAAATGATCTTAATATCCTCCATAGGGCAGTGATTGTTTCATATTGGCTTTTGATGTAAGTTCAGTTATTTTAATATTCATGGTTAGTGAATTAATATTCTGCATACATACTCGCATTATTACTTCATCCAATTTTTTTTTGGCTGGTTGAGTCTGCTTCTGTTTTAGAATAGCTGTTTGATAACATCCTTAAGAAAAGAAGAATTCTAGTTGTCACTGTCTCAACAATATCATGACTGCACTTGTCATTCATTTACACGCATGCAAAGATTTTTTGCTTGTGCAAATATGTTAAAATCCCATGTAAATAATGTGTCTTTGTGCAATCAGTTCAAAGATTTTCTTGCTTTTGCAAATATTCATTGCCAATGAATCAATATTCTAAGTACTTGCATTATTACTTCTTCCTTTTTTTGTTTTGCTGGTTGAGTGTGCCACTGTTTTAGAATAGCTGCTCAATAACATCTTCAAAAAATGAAGAATTCTAGTTGTCACTAGCTCAACCATAGACAGCACTTGCATTCATGTCTATGCATGCAAAAATTTTTTGTTTGTGCAAATATATTAAAATTCCATACAAATAATGTGTCTTTATGCAATTAGTTTATTCTCAGTGTTCAGCTTATCCAGATTAGAAAACAGATTTATTTACCAATTCTAGAACATTTCGGTATCTGACACTGTATAAAGGCTAACAATCACATAACAACTTTTGAGCCTTTGTTGGTGGACAATTTTTTTTTTGGCTAGAAACATATGGTCTTCAATTTATTTAGATTTTTGTATGGATAATCCGTATTCCATGGCTTCATGGAACATTTTTCTGGAGGTTTTTTAAAGTGCTCAAAGGTCTGTCTACTTACAGATAATTGTTTTCTATTTTCATTTTTTAATTTTCAATGAAAGTGAAAACTTTTCATTTCCAGAGAAAATCTGTAAAGCATGTTTAATTATTAGAATTTAAAAATTGTTTTTCATTTTTTGAAAATAAAAAATGTATTTACTTGCTTTGATAAAAAAATTATTTTCATTTTTGAAAATTTATTTTACATGTCTAAATACATAAAAATTATATTCAATTTAAAAATAAAAATTAATTTTTAAATTATAAACCTTGATAATAGAAATTTTAGTTATTGTTACATATTAATATAAGACTAAAAATGATGCCTCCTCATGAACAGATGCACATTTGTAATAAGTAATCCATACACAATCATACAAGCAAGTCAGAAATAAGTACATATACTGTACGGACTAGCTAATGTTCAATCTGAAAATTAAACAAAGAATTATTTTCTAATCCTTGCTATCTTCAAAATGCAACTGAAAGCATCGCTGATCCTTCTTTAAGTAATTCCTCCACCACATCAAGCAGAATATTTTCTTTATCATTGTGAGAAGATGATTTAGAGTCTCTGAAACATTGATTTGAATATCCCCGCAAACTTCTTTAACAACAAAGAATTGTATTTTGGTATTAAAATTACCCAAGTTGCACAACCATTCATAGAAAATAAAGAACACTTTTTAAACCCCAAAAAAAGGCAAGAGGGAGAAAGAGATGGTACTGTAGGAAAGGAGTTGGTGGTGTAAGAAATCAAGAGGCAAATTTTACCAACGGCACCACTGATCGTAACTCACTTGATAAAACTTGAAGGTAGAGCTGGTACTAGCATAAGGTGGTTAGCAGAGGACCACTAGTGGCCTAGTCACTGCGAGAGTCTATGACCGGAGAGAGAGAGGAGAATAGAAAAATGAAAAAGAAGTGAAAAGATCCCTCAATGAAAACAGTGTGAAAACAGCGTGTTTTCACTTTAAGCTTTTAACATAGAAAACTTTGAAAACAATAAAGGCATGTTTTCAACTTTTCCTTTTAAAATGGTGAAAACAATAAAAACCGTTTCCAACAGAAAATTTTGTGAAAATAATAAAGTAAACATAAAGTTGAATTTTCTGTTTTCATTTTGAAATTTTTTTAGAAAACTGGAGTAATTTTCTGAAAATAAACAGACCCTGAGTGTGTTGAAGCTTGTCTTTCCCCTTCTGGAGAGTGCAATAGATTGATTGGTTGTTTGCTGATCTTGATTTCTACCTTTTTGGATATTATTATTTCTTTCATTGTTTCGGTGGTAGTCTGGTACAATCGAGAAGATTGTAAGAATTCTCTACCAGAATTCTGATTTATTGGCAAAGAGGCAAAGAAATAAATTCATAATTCCATTCCAGTCAATTCATAATTCCACTCTGCTGTCTCGATTGAAATACCTAGGAGTGTTACGGGCTGGGTTTCTAATACATCCAATTCTTTCCTGACGTAGGATTCGTAATACAGGGGCGAGTTATAGGACCATTAGTTAGTTGTTATACATATTGTCAGCCTATTTCTCAAGAGATGAGATAAGGGTTCAAGACTTGGTAATTTCAAATGAAAAGGATATATTTGGGTAATTTGTAATAAAATATTGATGCCAATTTCTTTTGTGGAACCAAGCTTGCAAAGGCCAGGGTCAATGTCACTGCCTGTCCATTATTAAGATATAAAGCATTTAGTAATTTTTTGTGATTTTGATAGAATATGAGTGAAAACCCATATTTGTACATTGTTTTCCAATAATTAATTCCTGATTTATTCCATGCAAACTATTAATTACTGTGCTAAGTGTGCTTGTGAATTTAACCTTGTGCTTTGGATGGCAACTGGTCCTGTTGAAAACTGCATAACAGAGGTTCCTAAATTGCATGAATTTCACTATTAATGAATCGATTGTACATTTGTAGTTTCTCTATTCATTATACTGCCAAATGCCAAATATTTTTTGGATATTTGATTTTATGATCTGAATTTCACAATTCTGGTCTTTATGTGCATGAGCATTTATAAATATTTATTTATTTTGTGTGTGTAAGCAATCTTGAAGTTGAATCTTTTCGAGGTCTCTCTATCATTTTCTCCTTTCTGTCTTACCATTTTTTTTTTCTCAATCATTTAGTTGAATACTATTTTCAGTACCAATTTAGTAGATCTGCTTATGGTAAAACTGTTCTTGCAGTTGCTCTCGAGAAAGGGGGTGTTGGAGCATTGGAACTTGTTGCTATGGATATGAAAGCAAGGTTATAATGCTCATAATATATTTGTAGTTGAATGTATTGCATATTATGAACTATTTTGATTTACCAGTTTGTTCCAATTTTTAGGGGAATGTTTGTCTGTCGTACCCTTAGTTACAAAGGGGCTGAGTTTGAAGTTGTTGAAGCACCTTTAGAGGCTGAAATGATGGTAAGAGGTGTGAATTTATTCGTATTTTTTGGGGACACGATTGATTTTTTGTGTAATTTCTGCTCATCAATATGCTGATGCTTTTTTATAATATCTTATATTGAACATTTCCTTCCTCATTTTCACTCTTGATAATTGGATACCCTCTCCCTCCTTATTGTACTTGTTTATTGTTCATTTGAGCGAGGAACCCTTCTGATGGCAGTATTACATATTAGAGGGAAGCAAACATTATTAGCATTATATATGGTCTTTCCAGGATTTTCTACCATGCTGTGAATTTATTTATACATTTAAATTCTAGTCAAATTACTATTTTGACTAACCTATTATAGTAGGTAAGCCACTGGTCAAATAAATTTTTTTAACAGTATAATTTATTTATAGTTTTTTTTTTTCATTTTTAAAAAAAGGATTTTTGTCTAGATTTATAAAAAATGAACTTTAGTTCAACGTTCATTATACTTAATTAATCTAATTCCTAGAAGATTCAATGTATTGATAAATCTAGGTTCATAAAAGGCATGTAGTGTCTATTTATTTTCCTTCTATTGTTACAGAAGAAGACATTTTTAGTTGCTGTAGGGAGCGTGTGCATATCTCTAATTGATGAGCAGCGTTTAGTATTTAGATATTTTTTCTTTTTTGTCATGTTTAAATTTTCTGTTCCTTCTATTAACATAATTTTTGGGCAAGTTTATGTAGGTTTTATTTTTTCATTAACTTAAAACTAGTTTGACGTTTAAAATTGGTGAAGTAGAGTATAAGCTGCTGATGATGATCAACTTTTTCCAAGTATTTTGCATATCCACACTTCCATACAGTAAATTTACCGATTCTTTTGGCCATTTTTTAATGTTTTGTCATTTTCTATTAAATCATCAAGTTGCTTGATCTTGAGACATGAAATAAAATTTTTGGGCTTAATGTGTGATTATGTTTTCCAAGTGAGGTTCAAATTCACCAATTCCAATTAACTACTAGAGATTGTGCAGCAAAACTAGATATTATTACTTTTTCATTCCCTTTAATATATATTTGTCTGTATTTGCAAAGTTTGTATCTCATTCTCCAAGTATATTGGGTTTTTCTCTTCTTACTTCCTGAATCACTTCAGGAGATGTACAAAAAAGCAGCAGAGTTTTGGGCAGAGTTGCGGGTGGAATTGCTTTCTGCTAGTGCTTTTCTTAGTAATGACAAACCAACTTCTAGTCAATTGTGGCGATTATATTGGTCGAGCCATCAGGTAAATGGTTATCTAGCAACATGCTGCCTAATGGTATTTAATGCTACTTGATTGCATCAAACTCCCGTGTTCCCTTTTTATTTCATTTCTTTCCTTTTCTTGTTTTTTAATCTTTAAAGTGGTAACCTTTTTGGGCTAATGTGATAGATATATCTTTTTATTTCTTTGGCAGCGTTTTTTCAGACACTTGTGCATGTCAGCCAAGGTTCCTCTAACTGTGAGACTATCTAAGCAAGCATTGATGGAAAATAAGTGTGTGGTCATTGGCCTCCAGAGTACTGGAGAGGCACGAACTGAAGAAGCTGTGACAAAATATGTGAGTCTTCTATGATGTGCTGCCTTCATTTTCTGTGCTGTTTCAATTATCATTCTTTGCCTTCTATTTACTTAAATATATGAGTGAAACCTCATTAAAAATTGTGATGGATGACAAGCGCTGGAAGGTTAAGGTGTTTTCATGACATAATCTAGTACAGAAATCTTCGAAGGAAAGTGCTACTTAATACATTGACAATCAGTTAAGAAAACTCATAAAATTTTTGAATCCAAGCTAGCTTAAAGAGTCCAAAATCACTCCTATGCTTCTGAATTGCACATATGATTAATGGTCATTTAAAATGTTAGTATTTTTCACCATCTTAATACTTTAGACAAACAACAATAATATATTCTGAAAGGACTGTCTCCTATTCTTTCTAAAATTTGTGAACTGACAATTGTATCTTGGTATGTAATCTGTCTAAGAACGTATTCGTTGCTTCAAATATGCCAAGCAATAGAGCAATTTGAGGAGATATTTGTATGGCTCTCGCTTAGACATGTTTCTGATTTTTAGGTTTGAGTAAGATTGAGAATTTCTTTTGATACTTTGTTCTGAGCAGGGTCCTGAACTTGATGATTTTATTTCTGGACCCCGGGAGCTTTTGCTTAAATTTGTGGAAGAAAATTATCCTTTGCCAGACAAACCTGAATCTCTCACAGGTATGTTTTGGTTTATGTTTTGTATTGTTGTATGTTTTCTATTATTGCTAATGTTAGAGTTGGGTCTTGGTATATTTTATAGGAGAGGAAGGAGTGAAAGAACTTCAGCGGAAGAGGCACTCAGCAACACCGGGTGTTTCTCTGAAAGGGAGAGTTAGGAAAGTTGCAAGATTGAAACCTGCAAGTGATGGCGAAAGTGATGAAGAATCTGAGAGTAAGTTTCTCAATAGTAGACCTTAGTTAATCTAAATCTATTCTATTGGCATACTCAAAAATCCACTAGCAGTGGTCCAAGTTTAGTTGGGGTGTGTAATAGCAATTATTTTCCTTCATTCTGTGTTGTTTAGGACCAAAAAGTTTAGTTTTCCAGTTATGCACGAGTCTTCTGTACCACTTAATCACATATCATAATGCTCTTACTTTTGTTAATTTTGTGAAAATCATCATTAGTGAGTTTGCTTGACCATTTGACCTGTTCCTCTACTTATCATTCTTGTTATTAGCATTTATGAAATACAGGTCTTTGCAATTCATCAGAATGCTAGGAACCGATTCTTAAATGCTTGAGTACTTAATTTCATTATTTTAATTTATTTTTATGTGGCACATGCAGCTGACTCTGCACATGAATCCACTGAATCTGATGATGAGTTCCAGATCTGTGAGATATGCAATAATGAAGAGGTAAAGTTTTCCTGCTAGTTAATGCTTTCATGTGCAACTTTTTATATCTACTGACTGTCAAGTGCAGGAAAGGAAGAAATTGCTTCGATGTTCTTGTTGTGGTCAACTGGTCCATCCTGTATGTTTAGTCCCACCTGTTACTGATTTAGTACCTGAAGACTGGTCATGTTATTCATGCAAGGAAAAGACAGATGAATTTCTTCATGCAAGGCAAGTCTATCTAGCTGAAATGTTGAAGAGGTAAATAAAATTCTTGCACTTATTTTTCTGGTTATTTTTAGTTTTCTTGTTATTAAACTACTTTTCTGACATGGTTATATCCTAAAAAATCTACAAACGTGTTATAGGTATGAAGCAGCTTTGGAGCGGAAGTCAAAAATTTTGGAGATAATTCGATCTTTGGATCTCCCAAACAATCCTTTGGATGATATTATTGATCAGGTAGTTGTGATACATTTGCTGACTTCTGTATGTCTAAATGTTAAATTGTACGAATAATTTTGATATTCCATCTGCTGATAACCAGTCACAGAGAGGTCCCTTTGTGACTTTGTCAAGCTTAAACATAAATAACTCAATAATGGCAAGTAGTCCATCAGTGGAGCCATGCCTGAAAAAAACTTATCTATTTTCCAGTTCACCCAAAAGAAGAGAGAACTGAAGAAAATTGAATTCATTTTTTGCTGCCTTGTTTGGTAACATATTTGCTCTTTGATTTTGGTGGTTGGGGAAAATATCTTGCTAATGGTGTTAACTAACATTGCATTTGATGTGATTATGCTTTTAATCATGCATCTGAGATTCATGCAGCTTGGTGGCCCTGATAAAGTTGCAGAAATGACTGGGCGGAGAGGCATGCTTGTAAGGGCCTCTAGTGGAAAAGGTGTAACTTATCAAGTTCGGAATACGTGAGTTTACGTGCCCTTTTTCCATTTCCTGTTCATTTTAATATCTCATAGATGAGCAATGCTCTTTTGTCATATTGCTTTAGAAAGGATGTTACCATGGAAATGGTCAACATGCATGAGAAGCAGCTATTTATGGAGGGTAAGAAATTAGTTGCTATCATATCTGAGGCTGGATCAGCTGGCGTTTCTTTGCAGTCAGATAGAAGAGCAATAAATCAGGTACATTTATTCATTTACATTCAAGGGTTCAAAAAGAAATGAAAGGGTAATTCCTGTTTCTTAAAAACTTGGTATTAATGAATTGGGAAGTCTCCCCTGAACTTGGCCCCATTTCCCTCTTTGCTAGAAAATAAAGGGAAACTTTCCTCTGGGTAAGTAAGTAAATTACATTATTATTTCTAGATAGAGGCAGCAAATTTACAGTCCAAACTGAACCCGGAAACCAAACAAAATTTTTTCAGTGATGTGAATAACGACTGAAATATAAATATTAGCACTCATTATTGCTAGACAATGACATTTATAGTTGTTAGAAACGGGAATTTCTGCTTGCCATGATGTGGTCGAAATCCTTAGGGTAATACAGCTGTTGACTTAGTTTAGTCAATGCTACAAAGAGCAAAGTGTATAAATTGAAAAGTATATGTTCTGAATTAAATTTAGAAATTTGTTAGGTCCTATTTATACTCTTTGTTTCTACTATGAATAAGGATGTTGTACATGAACAAGAAATATCTTTTTTCATTCTTGTTGATAATAATTGCAAATCATTATTTAGAATTAATTGCAAATCATTCTTTTGGCATAAGGCATATCCAGTTCCCTCTATTTTTACCGTTTTGTAATTTTGCCCTCTAAATTTTTTTTTTTGTCGATATTGTCTCATCTATTTCATTTTCAGTCCACAATGCCTCCTGTTAATTTGAAAAAATGTTACTTCCTGCCACCTTTTGTTGACATGGCAAAGGAAGTGGAATAAAATAAAATTTGAGGCGAGTTTTGCTGACCAAAAAGCCTAAAGCAGTCACATGTCCATTATCATTTTAATTTTTTCAAAAAAAAAAACTGAACAAAAATTCATTTGACCAAAGATAAAAGAAGAATAACATGTATTTTTTCAACGGAATCACACAAAGGATCATTGGCAAATATTTGTAGAATCCAATCTCCATCATCACTTTTTCTTCAAATTACATACACATCCCCAAATCCATCTTGCTTGGTTGGCTTCACGCTCTAATTCTCTAATTTGTGTTGTTACCGTTTATGAAATAATACTAAGTAGTAAAAGAATAACTAACAGGTAGAGGGGGATGAGGGAAAAAGAAGAAGAAAAGTGATGCTGATGGCTTTTAATGGTTACAGAAATGGTATCCAATGGGGAGCACCAAACCCTCTTTCTTCTAATTTTAAATCCTCTTTTAGATCTGGACTTCATCCCTCCCATTCATCTGGATCTGTTCTCTGCCAGATCAGCCCCGATTCATCAGGGCCCAAACAACACAGCTGTTGGAGATGATGGAGGGAGAGAGGAAAAAACCGGTAGGCAAATTAAGATTTAAGGAGAGATTGAAGAGTTGAGTTTTGTTATGCAATTGTTGATAGTTTTCAGAGATTAAAATGAATCATTTTCGTATTTACAGAGACAGGGATGGGTAAAGGATGAAACTCTCCTGAATAATCTCGATCTTTAATTTTCTTACCAAAATGCCATCATTTGCCATGTAGACTATCACCTCCACACTTGTTATGATTTTATTGGTCAATAAAGCCACATCATTGTGTGTGTATACATACATCTAATTCATCAGTTTCTTACATTTATGGTGGCTAAATTTCATTTTTCGTAAAATTATTGCGTGGCAAAGTGGAGCAAAAACGGAATAGAAGGGCCAAAATGGACAAAAAAATTTAGGGGTTAAAATGGCAAAATGGGACAAATAAAGGGGGGCTGTATATGCCTTATGCCTATTTTTATCAAAGAAAATTGAAATTTTATTAATCCATTATAAATGTAATAATTTATAAATATAATTTAACAATAATGGAGATAACTAAAAATGATTATGAACATCATTATGAATACTTATTAGGCATAAGACATATTCAACCCCTTATAATTGTCTGTTTTTGCCGTTTTGTCCCATTGATATGTTTTTTGTCCAAATTGCCTCATTTTTTTTTTTTGGTCCACTTTGCTCCTTAAAAATGCAAAAACATAGTACATTTAGCTACCATATGATGACGTGACATGTCAAAAAAACACAACGGCACATGAAATACATGTGCCAATCAAGGGACAAAGTATGACGAAATTTAAATTTTTAAAGGGGCAAAGTGAAGCAAAAATGAAATATAAGGGGTAACTTGGACCAAAAACCTATCATGTGGTGGGCATGTCTTTTGCCTAGTTATTATATTGTAGCCTAAGCCCTTAAAAAGAATTAGATAATTTACTGTTCAAGTTTAAAAAAGAATTAGATAATTTACTTTTCAAGTATAAAGTATCATATTTATATTTAATAAAAAGCTTAAGATGGCCCAACCAAATTTTTTTTTTCACAAGAAAAACTTGAACCTGTTTGAAATCTGTGCCTAAACCTAATGGGCAAGTTGAATTTGCCTGAAGCTCGAATGAACCAAATGAGATCCTTCCTGATTGCCACTGCTATTATAGAGGCTGATGAACCTTTTTTCTTGAGGTATTTTTCCTTTTCTGGATCACCTAGTTTTCATGAATTTTTTCTTGATTGTGTGGCAGGTGCTTTTCTGCTGACTTGGAACTTAGCTCTTTCCTTATTGCAATTTATGCCTTTTATTCATTCCTGCTTTTAAGAAAAAAAAAAAAAATCTTATTTATGGCCTTTTGACATTTCTACTGATAGAGGAGAAGGGTTCATTTGACGCTAGAACTTCCTTGGAGTGCTGATAGAGCAATTCAGCAGTTTGGTAGAACTCATCGGTCAAATCAAGCTTCTGCACCAGAGTATAGGTAGGGTACTCTATATATTTACGTCACTTTAATTATTTTAATTTGGCTGTATAAGTGTGCAGCTATCAGCTTGACTAAACTAATATTGAAGTATTTTGCCTTCTTTTTAGTTCATATTGCAAATCTCTAAGCTTATACCATATATTGTTGTTTACTAATTGCTAAAACAATACAAATACATGTACTTGTGTGTGCTTGCATGCCTGTGAAATTGATTGAAAAAGCTTGAAGTGTAGTCACATTACTAAATTCCCATGAGGCTGTGGGGAACAATTTTTTACAACTAGAGACATGGTATAAATTAGGATGTGGTAAGGTACAGTTTGTTATGTTATTATTGGGTAAAACGGTCTTCCACTTTTTCGTCACTGCTGGTGTTAGTGAACAGTGAAAACTAATGGAACTGGATTCATCAAATTACACATTCTTGATGGTGCTGTTCTTTATCATTTGAATGATACAATTGACTGAACATATTATGGTCAAAATTGTGAAGATCTAATCTGTAGATGCTGGCAGAAAACGGTTTTTTTTTTTTAAATTGTTCATTAATGTTTATAGTTAAATTATTTAGAGGAAAATATCTTCTTGACCAAAGGATCAATCAACTCATTTTTTGAGGAAATTGCCTCCCCCTCCCCCCCTCCCCCCCCACACTCCCAAAATTATAGAAATGAATAAAAGATAAATGCCTTACTACATACTGACGCGGGGCATATAATCTCATGTTTTCTGACCGTTGCTATTGTGTGCCACCAGCCTTTGGCAACCACCACAATTATCCTTTTCTCTTACATTTCTCTTTTTAACTTGAAAAAAAAACGTGTTTGTCATTGTTCCAAACTTTTCTGTTGTCTTCTTCTTCTAAGGAGATTTAATTATTTATTCTGTGAAAAAGGAACTCAATAATCTGTATGTTGAATCAAATTTTCAAGGCTCTTACAATCTATGTTTATACAAGAGAAATCCTAGTCTAGCAAGGAAAATAAAAAACTTTCCTATACAACAAAGGCTTAATTACAGGAATATAATGCCTAAAAATAGAACATATTCAAAGAAGGAAAGACCGCTAATTTTCCCACATTTTCTAATGAACTCATAAAATAAGAAAATGATTTTTGAGTCGGTTTTCAATCTTTCTATGTAATAGAAAAAATAATTAATTTTCAACAGACGTTTCAAGTATAAAATATTTCTGTAAACATGTTAATTTCTGTGAAACAAGCAAAGACAAGTTTTCAGCTGGCATTCAAAAACTTATCACCTTCTTAACTAGTTGATCTCAAATGTTCTAATGGTTTTTCAGGCTACTGTTCACTAACCTTGGTGGAGAACGCCGATTTGCATCAATAGTTGCCAAGAGATTGGAATCTCTTGGAGCATTAACACAGGGAGATCGCAGGTAAACTGACAATGAGACTTGAGAATACAAATTGTAAAATTATAGATCTGCCCTTTGATTGATTCTTGATTGTGCATCCTGCATAATTATAAATGCTGTGCAGGGCAGGACCAACTCTGAGTGCTTATAACTATGATAGTGCTTATGGAAAAAAGGCATTGATGGTGATGTATAGAGGAATAATGAAGCAGGTTTACTTATCTTCTATTGTACCACTCTGCATGCTGAATATTTACTTGGAGAATGAAGTGCTAGATATTGTGAGGAATAACTAAAATAGAGTTTTCAGGATACCCTCCCAGTTGTACCTCCAGGGTGTTCATCCGAAAAGCCAGAGACAGTTCAAGAATTTATCATTAAGGCAAAAGCTGCTCTTGTGGCTGTTGGAATAGTTAGAGACTCTGTTCTTGGTAAATTATTTTTCTGCACTTTTTACTATACTTTAGTAGAATCAAACTGTCAGATTTTTGCTACTGGAATAAATCTCTGATGTCAATCTGACCAGCAGACACAGGAATTTTTCCTAAACGATAGGTGTAACTCTGTTGGAGTTAGCATTTTCACTGCCTTTTTTATGACTAACTATTTACTAACATTTTGTGATTGCCAAAAAAAAAAAAAAAGAAGAAAGAAAGAAAGATTTTACTAATTTCTTGTTGTTATGGTCTGTGTTACTAAGCTCATTGACTTTTTTTTTTTGGTCTTAAACCTTGCACAGTTTTTCGTGCAATTTTTCATTAATCATGTTTCCTTTTCTTCATTAACTTTAAAGTTCCTGTAAATGTAGGTAATGGAAAATTATCTGGCCGTATAATTGATTCAGACATGCATGACGTTGGACGTTTCCTCAATCGAATCTTAGGACTGCCACCTGATATTCAAAATAGGTCTCTGGTTTGTTGATTAAAAAACTGATGTCCTCATTAGGATTAGAGTCAAAATCAGATGCTAATTATCTTCTGTATACAGGTTGTTTGAGTTGTTTGTTAGCATCTTAGATCTTATTATTCAGAATGCACGCATTGACGGGAATCTTGATTCTGGGATTGTTGACATGAAAGCTAATATAATTGAATTACAAGGAACTCCCAAGGTAAACTGTCTTGGTATTTTTGTTGGATTAAAACCTTTGGCTATGTTAATATGATTTGTATTACCGTGCAGACTGTTCATGTTGATCAAATGTCCGGTGCATCAACAGTTCTGTTTACTTTTACTCTGGATCGTGGAATAACATGGGAGGTTGTCTACTTTTATTTATTTATTTTCAAAATTATGTGCCTTTTCGTTTTTTTTTTGGATGGAACTTCTGAGAAATAAGCATGAAATTTTTAATCTTTCATTAATGCTAGTGTGCAAGTACCATGCTTGAGGAAAAGCAAAAGGATGGGCTTGGCTCTTCAAATGATGGATTCTATGAATCCAAAAGGGAATGGTTAGGAAAACGTCACTTCATTTTAGCATTTGAAAGGTATTGTTTAACTTGGATGTAATCGTATAATCACATTCTGATGTTTCCAGTTAATCTATTTCTGAATTATAAAGTTCTAACACAAGTTGGTATCAACTGTAAAATATTGGTTTGTTTTATCTAAGCATGGTAGACACAGAGTACTTCAAACCTGAAATTCTCTAATGTCTTGGAAAATTATGTGAAGGTTGTTTTTGGATGTTTCCTGATGTAGAGTGAGAAATAGATTAACTCAACCTCAATTCTACATTATTGATTAGGGGTTCTATTTGTAAGAGGTTTAAAGATGTTGCATTTGTTCATTCTTGACATACTCACCAATGTCATCCTTAGTCTACTTCTGATGTTATGTACTTTTACATTTTAAATAAGCTTATTTTCGGGTAATTTTCACCGACGGTACTCTAAGTGTATGACTTATAACAACTCAGTACCTGAAGTTTTATTTGTAACAATAAACCCCTTTTAAAATTATTTTGTAACAGAAAACTCCCTTTGTCCACTTCTGTCAAATTAGTTAACGGTTTGTTGATGTGGCATTTCCACATCAGTTTTTTTTTCCACGTGGTAAATCTAGATCATTTAAGAACTCCACATCACTATCCAAAATTAGTTCTCTCCTCACAAATAACATTTAACTTTTCAAACCCTAAGTTGAACTATGCTTGGATCTGTTTCTTCTCAAAAAAAAAAAAAGTCTCTCTCTCTTCTCTTTCTTCTACTTGATTCTTCAACTTCATCTTCGTTTTCTTCTTATTGTTCATCTTCTAACAACCCATTCACTCGTTCTCTTCTTGTTTTTTTCTTTTTTTTTTTTGTTGAAACTAGAAGCATGGATAAGGAAAAACGTTGCGATAATATTATAAGAACTTACTCAGATCTACCCCAACCCATTCACCGGCAGTGACTTTCGATTTTGCAGTACCCAACAACACTATTGTAAGAACTTACTCAGATCTACCCTAAACCTTTGTTCCGTGATCCGAGGAAACTAGATTGTCAATGGAAGTAAAACTCAAGTTCGACTTATGAGACAAAATAGATTGTTGCCAGTAAGAGAAGGAGAAGGGTATTTTGGTTTTGGTTTCGCAATCTGAGTTAGGGTTTCGAAAAATTTTCAAATTTAAGTGGTTTCATGATTTTTTATTTTTTGATATTGGAGGGAAACTGATCTGAGTTATTGGGAAGGAAACAGATTTAAATGGGTATTTTGGTCTTTTTGCATCAATATTTTTATTTTCTTTTTTTGCTACATCATTAATTAAATTAAAAAAAAAAGCTGATGTGGAAATGTCACATCATCAAACTGTTAACCCTTATGACGGAAGTGGACAGAAGGAGTTTTCTGTTACAAAATAATTTTAAAAAAGGTTTATTGTTACAAATAAAACTTTAGGTATTGTTATGGATCACATACTTGGAGTACCGTCAATGAAAATTATCCTCTTATCTTCAATGCTGGTGCGTCTATTGGATTGTGTCAGATATAGCTATCTTAATCACTCCTTATCTTGTCCTGAATGGATGCAATTTCTTTCTTCCTATTAATTATTTATTCTTTTTTAATCATTTTTTTAAACAGTTATATTCATTTACCTGAGCATCTTCACCCCTCCAACCTTATATTTACATTGCCATTCTTTTGTATAACAGATAAATCTTGCTTTATTTTGAGTTGAGTGATTTCCTCGCTGTCTAGATTAAGTCAATTTCAATTTTACTGGCATTTGGAGAGTTTACATTTCACGTATTATATATATATTCATTTAGCACAAAATAATTTAGAAAAAATAAGTAGACATATACTATATGTTTTCACCAATGCAACAAATAAAGATGAAAAAAAAAATTATTGTCAGAGATAACTATTCTGAAGGAACATTTCAATTTAATCTTGATTTTGAAAAATTGAATTGTAACCAGGAAGCCTTAGATTTCATATGTTTTGTTGTAGAAGTACTGTGTAGCATCTTACTTATGAAATATAGGTAAAATAATTAATTATTCAGATTTTTTATTCTCTCTCTTTTTTCCCTTTCTTAGGATGTTGGCTTCTCAGACTAACTAGAAATATTATTTTTTCTAATTTCAAATTTATAGGTAAAACTGAAAACAGTGTATCTATAGATATTGTTGTCTGATTATTGTCTAAGGCGTTTTGTGACTGATATTAAAGAAGTTAGGATGGTAACAGGGTACGAATAGGTTTTAAAAAGCAGGTGTTACAGTTCTTTGTGGACTGTTTTTGTGAAGTCTAACATCCTTTAACTGGCTAAATAGGCATAAGTAGAGTCCAATGGAATTCTCTCGTCTCTATAACCTTAATTGTTGTTTTTGCAGTTTGTTTTGAAGGTTGTCATGCTTTGTCCATTTATATAAAAAGAAGATAAAAACTTGTTGCATTTTGACCATTTTATCAGTTCAGTCATGTACTTGATTGTCACAATTGTGGTCAACTGTTTTCATTTGGTTTTTGGTAAGCTGGTCTGATTGTATTTATCTATTTCTCAAAGATTACTACAAAACCTGTATGATAATTCAAAGAATTCAAACTTCTGACAAATGTTTTACCTTCTTTTTGCCTTTTTCAGCACCAAATCTTTCTGCAATTATTTACATTTATGACAGTGCAACTTGAAGCCATATTGTGTTCATCTTGTCGCTATAAATTAGCAACTAGTTGATTAGACTCTAAATCCTGCTAGTAAATTTCCTCATCCTGTTTCTGCATCTACCCAATTTGTAAATCATCATCATCGTTATGGAAGCTCATTGATTTTTCTAATAACTACTACTTCACTTTCCACCTCAGTAATAAACCTTAACCATTGGCTATTACTTTTTCCCTCCACATATGCACTGATTATATTGTGCATTAGCTTGTCATCACAGCCTTAAAATGATTTTTACCTGAGTGGTTTTTATTTTCTTTCCTGTCAAACGCATCTTAATTCAATTAACCTTTGATCTTAATCTGGTTGAGGATGGCTATATGGATCCAATTTTTTTCATCTTATAAAGGTTTGTTGTCGCCGTGTCCTTTCTCACAACATTCTCCTATGTCCTCTGAGGTCTGCCTCCTTTTCTTATTTCCATAATTTAATATTCAACCTTCTGAAACAGGATATATGGTGGTCTACAATTTATGCATGCAAACCTTCGCAGTCTCCTATCTCTCAATTTATCCCCAATAGGTGCTACTTCTGCCTTCATATCATTGTTACATGTACATCTTTGTGTTTATGCTCCTCCGCTATGGCATCCTCATTTTCTTCATTCCAACTACTCTCTCTATTCCATATTAACTGTCACTTTTGGTAATTTCACTAAGATTAAGAAGTCATTAATTAGTCTTAAATTTTGAAGAAAATGAGTGGTTAAAACTAAAATACCCTTGGATTGAGAGACTCAAAATTATTGGGAAAGACAAAATAAGAAAGTGTATAGTTATTTGGTCTATGTTACAGAATATAATATCCTAATTAGATAATCCCCTAATTAGTGGTAGCAAATATTCTAATTAGATAATCCCTTAATTAGTGGTTGTAAATATCCTAATTAGTATAGTTGTCTTATTAGCATTTCATCGTTGTATATAAATATATAAAGCTTGTAACAATAAACACAAGAAATATATTCTCATATCTCTGTTTTTACATGGTATTAGAGTATTAGAAAGTTGGATTTGGATCTGGAACATATTTTTCCAGATTTGGATTATTTGTCAATTTTACAGATTAGGGTTCCAAAATTGGGTCATCTACTTGGAGTGATCTTCTGTTGTCACCGCCGTTTAGCTCGCCTCTGTCTATACAACACATTTCCAGGCTTGGTTAAGGTTATACTCTCTTGGTTTTGCTACTCACTTGAGACCAGGTTCTGTTTACTCACTTTTTCGGATCTATAGATTCTGGTTATGATTTGTTGGGATTATTGCTTTTGTGTGAGTTATGGCTGACAAAAAGACAATCAGTGTTTCTGATGTGATTTCCGGTAATGTCTAAAACTACGGAATACAAACTCAATGGCTCTATGATACGTCCTGGGTCTGGGGGGGTGTGGAACGGGTTTGGCCAGGTGGTACACAAAGTTGAAAGAGACTGGTGGCCCTTGTTTGATCCAGGATAAAGGAATAGAGTTGCGCCTTTGCTAACAGTTTAAGCTTTTGGCAGAACAGTAAACGCTCTTTCTGGTTAAGCGTACTGTGGCAGGGGGAGTACCATGATGGGTGACCTTTTGGGAAGTGCTTGGCTCAAGGCGGTTAAGCGGCCGATTAAGCGTTTTTGAGTAGGGTCAGTACCAGGATGGGTGACCGTCTGGGAATATCTTAGCCTAGTCGCATCATTTAGTATCAAAGCCTGAAGTTGGGTTCAGATCCCACTTTCGTGTGCCAGGTTCGAGGACGAACCTACTTAAAGAGGGAGGGAATGATACGTCCCGGGTCTGGGGGGTGTGGAACGGGTTTGGCCAGGTGGCACACAAAGTCGAAAGAAACTGGTGGCCCTTGTTTGATCCAAGATAAAGGAATAGAGTTGCGCCTCTGCTATCAGCTTAAGCTTTTGGCAAAACGGTAAACACTCTGGTTAAGCGTGCTGTGCAGGGGGAGTACCATGATGGGTGACCATTTGGGAAGTGATTGGCTCAAGGCGGTTAAACGGCCGATTAAGTGTTCTTGAGCAGGGTCAGTATCAGGATGGGTAACCGTCTAGGAATACCTTGGTCCAGTCGCATCACTCTAATTATATGGATTGGAGCAAGACGATTCGTCTTTATTTACATAGTATTGAAAAAGACCAACATATGACTGACAATCCACCCAAAGATGAGTCTAGACAGACATGGTTAAGGGAGAATGCTTAGTTATTTTTGCAAATTCGTAATTATATTGATAGTGAGGTTATTAACTTGATTAATCACTGTGAATATGTCAAAGAATTGATGGATTATTTAGATTTCTTATGTTCTGGAAAATAGAATATTTTTCGAATTTATGAGGTTTGCAAATCATTTTATCATATAGAGAAGCAAGATCAATCTCTTACTGCTTATTATATGGATTTTAAGAAAACTCATGAACAACTTAATATGCTACTGCCATTTAGTTCTGATGTGAAGGTTTAGCAGAGTCAATGGGAGCAGATGGCAATTATGAACTTTTTAGCTGGTCTCCTGAATTTGAGACTGCGAAGTCTCAAATACTCAAGTTCTGAGATTTCTTTTTTACATGATGTTTTTAGCAAGATATTTCACACAGAGGAAACTCTACCTGTTTAGTACAATAGTGCTCTTATCAACCAAAATCATGAGTTTGGACGTTCTTATTACAAAGGTGGTGGTAAAGGATGGGAATCCAATTCTTTCGAGCCTCGAGCATCGGAGTCAGGAGTGATTGTATGCCATTATTGTCATAAGTCAGGTCATATAAAAAAAGGATTGTAGAAAGCTTCATAATAGAAATCAGAAAGCTCACTCTGCTCATGTGGCAACCACTGCTGATGCATCTGAGAAATCAATTCTTATACAAGTTCTCTTAGTACCAGGAATTATTGAAATCTTCATCTACTCTAGTTACTGCCATTGCAGATTCAGGTAAATCCAATGCATGTCTTGTTTCCACCTCCTCCAAATGGGTCATTGATTCTAGTGCCACAGATCATATGATAGGTAATTCTAGCCTATTTTCTACTTTTCAGTTACATAAATTCATCTCTAATGTTACCTTAGCAGATGGGTCACCATCTTCTGTTCTTGGGTCTAGCACAATTACTCCTACCCCCTTGCTTCCTTTGACATTTGTTCTCCATTTGCCTCAGTTATTTTTCAATTTGATTTCCATAAGCTAAATTAGTCGCACTCTTAATTGCTGCAGTGCATTCTTTCCTTTTCATTGCTTATTTCAGGATCTTATAACGAAGAAGATTATTGGTAAAGGACATGAGTCAGGAGGCCTCTACATTCTTGACACCCACATACCTGGATCTATTGCTTGCTTTGGAGTTACATCCCTTTTTCAGGCGCATTGTCGATTGGGGTACCCATCTCTTCCTTTGCTTAAGAAGTTGTATTCTCGGTTTAGTAGGTTATCTTCCTTATATTGTGAGTCATGTCAGTTTGCTAAACATCATTGTCTTAGTTCGAGTCCAAGAGTTAATAAAAGAGCAAGTTTTCCTTTTGAGTAGTTCATTCTGACGTTTGGGGTCCTTGTCCAGTTCAGTCTAAAATTGGATTTAAATACTTTATAACTTTTGTTGATGACTATTCTCGTATGACTTGGTTATATCTAGTGAAAAGTCGTTCATAATTGTTTACTCACTTTTATGCTTTTTATGTTGAGGTTAAAATACAATTTAATGTTTCTGTTCATACATTGCGAAATGATAATACAAAATTATATGATTCAAAATGACATCTTTCACCAAACATTTTGTGTTGATACCCTATCCCAAAATGGAATGGCAGAGTGAAAGAATAGACATCTCCTTGAAACAACAAGAGTTCTTTTGTTACAAATGAAAGTTTCTAAAACTTTTTGGGCTGATGCAGTTTCAACAGCATGTTTTCTGATTAATTGCATGTCTTCCTCTGTTCTTCATGGTAAGACTCCTTACAGTATTCTCTTTCCTAATAAATCAATGTTTTCTATTAAACCTAGGATATTTGGTGGTACTTGTTTTGTTCGCGATATTCGTCCACATGTCGCTAAATTAGACCCCAAATCATTAAAGTGCATCTTTCTTGGATATTTTCATTTGCAAAAAAGGTATCAGTGTTATTAATAAGTACCTTGTATCCTATGATGTCACTTTTTTGGAAGAAACACCATATTTCTCATCTTCTGCTTCAGCACATCAGGGAGAGGATGATAATTTGTTAGTCTACACAATCACATCCTCTGAACTAGTTCCTGACTCGGCTCTCGTCAAGCCCCCAATAGAAGACAGCACCCTCTTGATCTATGTCCCGTACCAACTCCTCCGTCATCAGACTGTATTTCAAGTGATGATCTTCCTATCGCTTTGCGCAAAGGTAAGCGCCAATGTACTTATCCTATTTCCTTTTTTGTTTCTTATCATCACCTGTCACCCTCTTCTTGTTCCTTTGTTGCATCTCTTGATTCCATCACTATTCCTAAAACTGTTCATGAAGTCTTGTCTCATCCTGAATGGCGTAATGCAATGCTAGAAGAAATGAATGCTTTGGATGACAATGGTACTTGGACCTTGGTTGATTTACCTTTAGGGAAACAAGCTATTGGTTGCAAATGGGTGTTCACAGTTAAGGTGAATCTTGATGGGTCTGTTGCTCGCTTAAAGGCCCGTCTTGTTGCTAAAGGCTGTGCTCAGACCTATGAAGTGGATTATTCTGACACTTTTTCTCCAGTTGCTAAACTAACATATGTCAAATTGTTTATTTCTATGGCTACTACTTATACTTGGCCTTTGTGATATCAAGAATGCTTTTCTTCATGGTGATCTCCATGAGGAAGTTTATTTGGAGCAACCTTCAGGGTTTAATGCTCAGGGGGAGTCTGAGAAAGTTTGTCGTCTTCACAAATTTTTGTATGGCTTAAAACAGAGTCCTCGAGCTTGGTTTGACAAGTTTAGTCAAGCAGTTGAGAAGTTTGGGATGCGTAAGTGTAAGTCTGACCATTCAGTTTTTTACAGACAGTCTGAAGTTGTGGTTATTTTGCTAGTTGTGTATGTTGATGACATTGTTATTACTGGAAGCGATAGTGTGCGAATCTCATCTCTAAAGTCCTTTCTTAATACTCAATTTCACACTATAGACCTAGGGATGATAAAGTATTTTTTGGGTGTTGAAGTAATAAGGAGTAAGAAAGGCATTTTCCTATCTTAGCAAAAATATGTGCTTGACTTGTTTGAAACAGGAAAATTGGGAGCTAAGCCATCAAGTACTTCGATGATTCCTAATGTGCAACTTACAAAGGATGGTGAACTATTTAAAGATCCTGAGAAGTATAGAAGATTGGTTGGGAAGTTGAATTATCTCACTGTGACTCATCCAGATATTGCATATTCTGTTAGTATTGAGTCAATTTATGTCATCACCAACAGTTCATCACTGGACAGCTTTAGAACAAATTTTGTGTTACTTGAAAGGGGCCCTTGGACGTGGTATTTTGTATGCAAATCATGGACACTTATATTGAGTGCTTCTCAGATGCCGATTGGACAGGCTCAAAGATTGATAGAAGATCTACATCAGGATACTGTGTCTTTGTTGGAGGAAATTTAGTTTCATGGAAGAGTAAAAAGCAAAATGTTGTATCATGCTCAAGTGTTGAATCAGAATATTGGGACATGGCACAATCTGTATGTGAGATTATATGGATATGTCAACTCTTGATTGAGGTGGGTCTCAAGATTACGGTACCTGCAAAGTTGTGGTGTGATAACCAAGCTGTTCTTCATATTACTTCTAATCCTGTTTTCCACGAACGAACAAAACATATTGAGATCGACTGCCTCTTCGTTTGGGAGAAGCTACAGCAAGATTTGATCTCCACAGGATATGTAAAGACAAGAGAACAATTGAGAGATCTCTTTACTAAAGCTTTAAATGGGCCCGAGTTGATTATCTTTGTAATAAGGTGGACATGATTAATATCTATGCTCCAGCTTGAGGGGAAGTGTTACAAAATATAATATTCTAATTAGATAATCCCCTAATTAGTGGTTGTAAATATCCTTATTAGTATAGTATCCTAATTAGTATAGTATCCTTATTAGCATTCCATCTTTGTATATAAATATGTAAAGCTTGTAGCAATAAACACAAAAAATATATTCCCATATCTCTGTTTTTACAATCTAAGTTTACAAAAAATGACTTTGGAATTTTACATAACATTAAAGGAAAAATTGGAAAAAAAAAATTCTCCTTGATTATATAAAACTGAGTTAGTATGGAACTGAGGGAGTATTTCTTATAAATTTTCCCTGTTAAAATGGTGACAAATCAGATCATAGTTGAAGATTTGAGACTCTGCATTCCACGTTTTACGATTTCTCTTAGGATTATGAGAGACTACTATGAGAAATGTCAGAAAACTTCGGATAGATTACTAAACTGAAACCACTTTGGAGAAAATGAAAGCAACAACGCAGAAAGTTTGATGCTATAGTCTGAAGTGAGCATGATGTTATGTTAAGCCTTCTTATTCTGGTTTGACATGTAAAGCACAAACTCTGTACAAAGAGATTGTGATCAGCAAGCTGACGATGATGCAATTAACAAATTGGATTATTATTATTATTATTATTCCACAAAAAGAACAGAACCAATAATAAAATTTAGCATCTAGGACAATCTAATTTTTAATTTTGAAGTTCATAATTTTGCAGTTAAATTCTTCAAATGACGACTAATGTGTTCTTATTAGTACATAGTAATAACTGTTAGATATTTTCTTATAGGAACTAGGAAGTATTGGCTTCTTATTACATGGGACTAGAAACGTTTCTACTTTGGAGTTATAAGCTTTGTTACACAAGGAAAAGTAGTTTTCAATTATTTATTTAATTTCAGTAAGCTCTTAGGCTTTTACAAAGTCAAATTACTCAGTGATGGTGAAATTGAAATGATAACAAAATTCAACGGAAGAAGGCTGGTCATATTGGTTTCTACAGTACATTAACAATGTTGCGTCATGCATGAGAGCTACTAGGTAATGCACGCTCAACTGAAAAATGTAGGTTGAATATGCTTGCATTATATTTATTTTGCAAGACTTAATCTATAATTAGTTGGCATTTGGCATTCTGGAGCTTAAATTCTGGAACAGGCAACTTTTTATTTGCCTTTTTTTTTTTGGGTTTACTAAAGTTCTTTGTTGTTTCATTGTTTTTTATTTATTTGTTTGCTTGTGAACAGATTTTGATGCTCCAGATCACTACGTGCTTATTTCAAAATTACTATTTTTCTTTTTCTTGCTGTATATTCTGTTTCAGTCCTGCTTCTGGAATGTTTAAGATAGTCAGGCCTGCTGTTGGAGAGTCAGTGAGGTATGAATAATTACTGGGCTTAATCAAATTTGTGTTGGGTTTACTCTGTTTACTGATCACTTTACTTTCTGTTCAGAGAAATGCCCCTGGCGGAGTTAAAAGTCAAATACAGAAAATTATCATCTCTTGAGAAGGCTCGTATTGGTTGGGAAGATGAATATGAAGTTTCATCCAAACAGGTGCTGGACAGGATATATCTTCAGATATTATTGCCTTCTCGATGTTGCATTTAGAAATGTTAGGTGTTGTCTAACTACTCGAACTGAGACTGCATTTGGTAGAGAGCATTTTTAATTTTTCAAATGAATATGGTAACATAGGGCCCTATTTTCCTTTTCCTTTTTCTGTGTATCCATGATTCGAAGGCTTTAATCTCATCTAGTTAAATCCTGATATGAAACATCCATTCCTCTTGCACCAAATTGTGCAAGGTTCTTTTATACACACAACACAAAGCCACACAGGAGCAGAGAGATGATATAGAAGTGAATTTTTCAGTCCCATGGTGGCAAAGTTTATATTGTGAGTGTGATAACGACTTGATTTCAATTTGTCTTGGAGTTTTCAGTTGATATGGCAGGGTAATTTGGTTGAGGGTTTTATTCCTGGGTTACTTTTTAATTCATAACAGTTGATTTGATGTCATCAATTGCCTCCTAGTGCGAAAAAAAACAGAATCATTCCAAGCCAAAATAAGTTGCTCAATTTTTGCATTTTTTATTATTTTGATCTTCTCTCACCCTCTGTAGCTTAGTGAATAATATCTTTTCAATACTATATATGACCTAATACATTTGGACAAATTCCATCGATGAATCTGGAATATTCTTCTTTTACTTTTCTTCTTCCATAAACCTGAAATATGTTGTAATCCGTAGAGATATTCATTGCTTTTTGGTTGCCCTAGCTTATTGTTTATTCGACCTGCAGTGCATGCATGGACCCAACTGTAAGCTTGGCAACTTCTGTACAGTTGGCAGAAGACTACAAGAAGTTAATGTTTTGGGTGGCCTCATTCTTCCTATTTGGGGCACTATTGAGAAGGCCCTATCTAAGCAGGTAAAACGGGGTTCTGAACAACTTTCTGATTCGTAGTGAAAAAGTTGTTTTTTTTTTTTTTTCTCTCTTTCAAGTTTATTGCCCCCATGATTTTTCTTTTGCATGGTGGTTTGCTGTTTGGATAATATTCAATTTTACTGTGTCCCACATGTAGTACAGTTCATGTTATTTATTCTGGCATGTTTTATGCGTGAACCATTAAAGGTCTGCATTGTGCTAGGGAGTAGAAAATTCATAGCAGGTAGATTTAGTGGCATCAAAATCAAATCCAAATTTTAAGGTCATTGCCAGATGACGATGAAGCTTGACTAGCCTAGGAATTTTTTAGTACTAAAAGATGTTTAGACTGAAACTGGAGAAAGAAATGTCAAAAATTGGTTGTCTTTTTTTCCTCAAATCATATTGACCTTTCGTGTAGTTGATTATTTTATTAGTGATGCGTGCTTGATAAGGATGTCAAAATTAACTAAGCATGCTCGTTTTTTAATAGACTATCACTTGTGTTTATCTTGGATGATGCCAAAATCTAAAACTTGACATTTTTGACAGGCACGTCAAAGCCATAAACGGCTTCGTGTTGTGCGTTTAGAAACCACCACAGATAACCAGCGCATAGTTGGTTTGCTTGTCCCAAATGCTGCAGTTGAAACTGTGCTTCAAGGTCTCTCTCTCTCTCCCCCCTCACAAATACACTCGTGCACCTGTGCACTCAGTCATGCTTGCATGGATAGTTTCATGTTTTCGCTGTAATTCTGTTTATTTGTAACTTTTACCTGAGTGTTTGTTGCTTTGCATCTTGGTTGCAGATCTAGCGTGGGTTCAAGATATTGATGATTGAGATGTAGTTAGATTGATATACACACATTAAGAAGTTACATTTATGCAGATACAAGCATAAGCCTCATACGCGTGGAGAGGAGTTATTTTTCTGCACTATCTAACGAGAAAGTGCAGTCATTTTTTTTTTTTCCAGCATCATTTATTCACTCCATTTTTGGCATATAATTTTGTATATTTCTAACTCCTGCAGACCGCAGATGACAAAGACAATTATAGGTTACTAGGCTGTGTTGTTCATAATGCTACTAACTAGTTTGTAAATCTCTATAAAATTTGAGTAAAGTTTACAGCTGAAATAGCTATCAATTCTTATGTATGATTTTTTTTCTCCACAAAGAGAAATATATGGCCATAAGAGTCTTCATGGTTCGGTTTGGTCGATTTAGATTAAAAATTATAACCAAAGCAATAAATTCAGTTTTTAAATATTTTAATTTTTAACCAAATCAATCATTATTAAAAATATTTAAACCAATACTATTTGAATGCGATTTGATTTGGTTGTTTTGGGTGGTTTAATAAATAAATGAATAGATATAATAAAATAAACTAAGACATCAAAAACATTCAACATATATTAGTTTAATAAAATCACTAAATGATAATAAATAAATTGGCTTTTTAAAATTATTCCTTTTTTTATTAATTTGTTTACAAATTAAAAAAATTCAAATAATTAGTACAAAAATAAAAAAAAAAAAAGGAATTAATATATACAAATAAAAAAGTATCTATAAAATAAACAGAATTAGTTATGTGCCCTGAAAAAGTTAAAAAAGTTAAATTCAATCAACAGTAAATAGTAGGCAAATGACGTACAGCCTGTAATTATTTTTTTTACCATTTTGCTCAATTGACCAGTGTTTGGTTTAAGTTCTTCTTATACTTTATTGAGTAAATTACTATAATTCTTTTAAAATTTGATTAAATATATTATTTGGTCTCTATTTTCGGAAATACATTATAAAGTTCTTTGTATTTAGTTTAATATATTATCTACTCATTCTATTTATTTTTATTGTTACTGACAAATAAAATATTATATTTCTTTTTTTTTGTTTAAAAAAAATAAGAAAATACTAAAAAAATTTTAATGTCATCCACATAATACTAAAATACCAAATTTGTTCTTTTTTAATGTATTTTTTAAGTTAACAAAATGTCAAATTTATAAAAAAAAAAAAGTTTTTGATGTTTTTTAATTAACTAATAAAATATTATAGTTGACTAATAAAATATTTTATTCAATAGTAATAGAGGATTTTTTTAGCTAACATAACCAAATCTGAAAAATTTTATAATGTATTTCCAAAAATAAAAAAATCAACGAGTATATTTAACCAAAATTCAAAAGGGTTGTAACTCACTACTTTATTTTTGACCTATTATCTATTAAAATTTGAAAATACAACATACTCAACCATTATATTATGACGTGACATGTTAGAAAAATATATTTCACTTGCTGATTAAGAGACATATTATAATAAAAAATTAAATTTATAAAGGATAAAATGGACCAAAAATAGGTTAAGGAAGCAAAATGACAAAAATGAATAATAATAGTGGTTGAATATTTTTTACGTCTAAATAATATGATAGGTTTTTTCCAAGATAAATTTCATCGAAAATTATTATACTTTCGATAATTTGGGCAACAATCACTTTTTTTATTTTTATTTTTTTCTATAAAAATCACCGAACTTCATTTTTTTTCTGTAAAAATCACTTTTAACAATTATTTCACTGGATTGCTAATATAGGCAATGATGTGATACTACAATTCTTTAAATTTGCTGATATAATATCTACGTAGATGATGTTGTGACATTACATGTCAGTATTTCAGTGCCACATCATTAGCAATCCAGTGAGAAATTTACTGTAAGTTATTTTTATGGAAAAAAAAATGAAAAAGTATTTTTGTGAGAAAAAAAATTAAATAAATAATTTTTGCACAAGTTATAAAAAATACAATGACCACATGTGAAATTAACTTTTTTTTTTCCGCGCAGGATTGAGCATTCTTAAACAATATCTTAGAGCAATTCGATCTTCTTTCTGTCGATAAGACTATATAGCAGTGCTTGTATATTAAACCATCGGGTTTAAAATATTATTGTTGTAAACATAAAAACACAATCAAGAACAGCACATACACCTCCATCAACGAAACACAAATTACATTAGGAATGCAAGAGACGCTCGAGATTCAGATCAGCCAACAAAAGGAGCATCTACATGATTGTCGCTGCAGTAGAGTCCAGGTCGCTGAGTGAAACCTTGCTTCTTCAGCATCTTCCTAGCCATTTGGACTAGTTCCTGATTTGAAACTGCACCATCTGATTCAGTTATTATAGTCTGGATTGCATTGCTAAGAGCTCCATAAGCTTCACTAGCATTCCCTGCCGGGCTTGCATCGGCAGAAGTTTGGTCTGTTTGGCAGCCACTGATTAGAATCCCTCCATCTGGTAGGGACCGCTTCTTTGATCCAGCATAAATCTCTTGCTTGCTCCCCACTTCTGTATCCAAGGCAGGCTTTGCATATCCATCATCATTTTCCTCCAGCTTGTGTTTCAGAAACTCCTGGGCAAGACTCCCAACCATTCCCAAAAATCCACCGCCTCCACTTTCTCCATCACCATGTTGGAGTTTATTCAGAAGTACCTTCATGAACTTCTTCACTTTAGGGCTTGAATCTTCTCCGAACACATCAAAAAGAGTTGGCCTGATCTTCCCAACATCAATATCATCTTTGCCTGTTTTTTGCTTCAGCATTTCTATAAGAGTAGAAAGAGGCAGAGATTTACTCTTCACATACCCATGCTCACCGTATCCTTCTTCAACTGCCCTGTTACCACTATCTTCCTCATCCCTGTGATGGTGGTGGTGGTGTTGCAATCCAGAAGGGAGGTGTACTCCACGAGATTCAAATGCACTTTGAACAGTCTGATGCAATAAACTTTTGAATCCAAACCCAGAGTCAGATTCCTCATCATCGTGCTTTGTACTTTCCCCTATTTGCTCTTTGGCCTCATCAATAAGGCCACCGCTATGACATGAATCAGATACTATTGTCATGCGGCAGCCTTCAGGGATCTGATCCACAAAGTCCCTGAAGTCATCATCTGTTCACAAACACCCCATCTATTAGTTAGTATACATCTGTTATTAACCATCATCAGCATTCAGCCAATTTAGGGAAAAAAAAAAAGAAAAGAAAAGTAGAAAGTGTTAGATAATTCAACAAATTTCCTAATAGGTATTGTATTAGTCAATCAGAGACAGCCTAGAAGAAGTATCAATGAGGGTAGAACCTCAAAAAATACAACCTCCTTGCCACTGAACAAAGGATGTGTTAAAATAATTTGACAGTTTCTTTCATCTCCACATGAATCACACTCTCAAAAATCCATGCTTGATCTGAATCAATTAACTATTAAGCAAAAAAATAGAAAATTTCGTCCCTCAATTATCTTAAAATTTGGATTATGTAATTTCACATAAATGTGTGAGAATATAATTCCTGAAGATTGTCTGTCGCATAAAAAATCATTTATTATTCCAGAAACAAATCAAAGATAACATCTACAGATTCAAAGCAAATCAATCAATCAATAAGATTAAGAAAGTACCGGTGATGAGATTCATATCGCAGGGGACAATGCATTCATCATAGCCGGTGTCATCATCTTCGCCGGTCTCGGCAGGGAGCCTGGTGCCATGTCCGCTATAGTGCACGAAAAGGAAATCGCCAGGCTCAGCAGATCGCAGGAGATCGGCGAGAGCCTTGCGGATGTTCTTGCCGGTAGGCTGGGTGTAGGAATCATCAGTATCGATCAAAACAGTAATTTCATTTTCAGAGAAATCATAGCGATCAACAAGACATTTGTACATTCTCCTCACATCGTTGATGCATCCCTTGAGTTCAGCCTTAGTCCCTGGATAATTGCATCCTATCAAAACTGCTCTTCTTCCCATTCTTCTTCTTCTTCTCCCGTTGCTTTTTTTTTTTTTTTTTTTTTCCGGATATTCTCTTTTTCATTTTTTTACGGTGTCTTTTATGCCGAAAGCTTGTGATTGCTGGAGTTTGTTTATTTTTCTAATTGACGTCAGCTATGTTATATGGATGCTATATACTGTCCATATATGGGTTACATCTATAAATATATATAATATGCATATAGCATACATATAACTAAGTTATAATTTATATTATTTTTCGATAAATTTATGTTAGCTATATATATAGCGTGAAATATTCCTGATCATCTTTTCAAGAGTAGTTTCCATAGCTCAAATTAATTATATTCATAGGTTATTCTATTTGATGTATAATGAATATTATTTTTCGATAAATTATGTCATGAATATAATTTCACAATTTAAAAAATTAATTACAATTTAAAAATTTTTATTTGATATATTATTTATTTTGATATATAAAAAGAAAAGTTTATGTATAATATACATAAAAAAAGTAAACATGTTTAGTCAATATTCATATGTAGTAAATTAAAAAAATTATTTAATTTAAATAAAATATTATATTTATTAAGTAATAAGTAGATGAAAAAAGATATAATTGAAAGGAGAGACACGTTACCCTATTATCATTAGATGTACAATTTTTTAGCTTTGGATTCCCGCGGCAACCAAATTTGGACAAACATTTGTTGCGTTTTTGGTCTCTGTTCTTATCCACTTATTAATCTCTCTTTATGTTCTCTATTTTTTATTCGAAATATTGAGGAAGGATATTTGAAATGTGTTGAGGGAGGTGGGGACCACATAGCAAAACAGAAAGGAAAAAAAAAAAAAAAAAACGAATTTAGGACGGACAGGTGGTAGGATGTATTGGTAAAATGCTACATCATTATTCGAAAGTAAGCATGTGGAAGGGTTAAGGTTTTTACTTTTTTTTTTTTTTTTAATTTGATTTTATGATGCAATAATGATGCAACAATTGCATAACTTATTTTTAACTACCACCATTAATCATAGAATCAATTTTTTCTTCTATAAATATGTGGTAATTACTTTAATATATCATTTTGGTTAATTTAATTAACAACTTAATTAAATTATTATAATTTTAATTAATACTTTAATTAAAATTATAAATAAGAGAAACAGTTAAAATTAATCAATATTAATTTTAACTCAAAAAGTATAAGTGATCATTTTTAATTTAATTTTTAATTAAATTACTTTCCACATCCTTAATATGTACTAGACAAATAATTTATTTTTGGTGTGACTTATAAGGTCAATAATTTTATCAGAATGAAAATATAATATTAACTAATTAATATTATATCGGACACAATTTCTGAATTCCTCGTATACCCTGATATATTAAATATCCTTCCAGAATTCTCCTTTTAATTACCGATAAAATTTCAAATATTATTTTGACATCTAAATTATAATATTAAGTTCTCTCGCTATGATCCCGATATTAATTATGGTCACATTATGTCAAACCATATTAGTCAATATACTAACGAGTGATAATTTGCATTCTGATTAAAATAAGACTTATCATTATCAATTTAATTAATAATTCAATCTTACATTGAATAAGTCATATTTTTTCTAGCTAGAATTTATTTTATCTGAACCAAAATATCATCTCTATTAGGATCTTGTCTTGGTGCTACAAGGTAACGAGTCCTACTATTGGTAATCTCATGTCTCACTACATGACTAACTGTGGTGACTACGAGCTGCATTATCAAGTGCGGATAGCCCAGTACAAGGCAATAGCACCTCCACAGTTATCCATAAAAGGACAATATTGATATCTCAAGTCAAAGGACTTCGAGTCATATAAGACTCACATATTATGACCAAGATAATAACTGTTGACATCTAACATTATCTGTACAGTTATTATCAGGCGTCACTGTTCGGTACCCTTAATTCTTTAAGAACTCACTAGTTTATTTAGATATAATTATATCATAGAGAATGAGATTCCTTCTCAAAATAAACCATGTGATAACCTAGAGGTTCAATGAGTGCCCAATTCATTATCATATACCGGTTATGAACATTTTTAAGATTATTTTTTACCAAAGATATTTATCTTATTATTATCAACAACTTGA